>VZTX01020035.1:74785-114652 GCA_013400915.1 Pardalotus punctatus | reverse complement strand
GGGGAGGTTTCTTTAGAATAGGGGAACAATTACTTCACTTATTCAGCTTCTTATTGGGGGATTTTAGACAGCTGTGCTCCTTTGCAAGGTCCATAAAATTGTATACGTGATATATGGGGTGTGCACCTCGGTGTATTCCACCTTTGCAGAGCTGTGCACCTAAAATCCTATTAAATCCCGAGGTAAAACCCTTGTACCCCTTTTTACCTGTGTCTGTGTCATGTTTCTACCAAGCAAAAGGCAACAATGGTTCTGTCTGAAGCCTGCGGAGGTGCAGAGGGAAAAGGGGGAATGAATACAGCTGAGAGGAATGAGGCTGCTGGGCCAAAGCTGTGGCTACAACAAATCGCCCCTGGCTGCTTTCACCCGCCCCAGGTGACTCCTGGCTGCTGGGTGCTGTCTGCAGGTGGGGCTAAATCTCATATTTCAACTAAAATCGGGGCTAATTCTCACATTTCAATTAAAATCGGCTCTGCGAGCGTGCGAAATGAGCGAGCATCACCCTTTAAACCCCCAGTGTGTTCCACACCCCGGGCAGCCGCTGGAGCATCCCGAGCACCGCGGCGCTTCCAGCCCCGATGTCTCACCCGGGGCAGGACCCGGCGCTGCCGGGGTGACACGGAATTTGTCCCCTGCCCCTGGGGGACTCGGATCTTCCCCTGCCCCGAGGGACAAGCGCCGGGGGGAGGAGGATAACGGGGGTACCGAAGAGGAAAAGCGGGCGCTGCGGCGCTCGGAGCGATGCCGGCGCTCGGAGCCGCTCCCGGCTCTGCCGTGACCCCTTGTGTCGGCCGGGAGCGCTCGGCGCTCGCCCCGCGGCTCCCGGCGCTCGCCCCGCGGCTCCCGGCGCTCGCCCCGCGGCTCTGCCCCCTTCCCCACCCACCCCTGCCTGCAGGGAATGGTTACACTTAAAAATGGAGCGCCAGTATGTTGCGGACACATAAATCCCATTTATTCTTCTCAAACGCAATGTTAAGGGATGGTTTTTCGCAGTCTAGGCTCGCCGTGGTTATGACTGCGTCTTTATTTTGCTCCTGAATAGTTTTTTTTTAAGCTGGGCAAGGGTGATAGGAGATTTAAAGCATCTCAAGGATTCTTAAATTCTCGCGGGTTTCATGAAATGCGGGACTTGGGTAAAAGAAGTTAAAAAGAAACAGCCCTAAGGTGACCTCGGATGCTCCAGAGCTGCCGGAGCTGTGCCCAGCCAAGGGAACACCTCGGCACCAGATTTTCCAGCTTTATTTTTAAATAATCGACTTTCTGGGATCGTTTCATCCACGAATGACCCCAGAAATGTTAAATCCACCACGTTTATCCTGAAGTGAAAGCGGGTGGGTTATCAGGGCAGCGCTAGGACCCCCAAGTGACAAAAGCTCTGGAAAATGAACCCAAAATGTGGTCCTGGCTCCTCATAAAGATGTGCTTGGGGTGAGGAGCAGCTGGTTTATTTGATATACTTATCTATTAAAGTATAGTTGTGCTGCTAACTATGCTATAGTAATAATACTTCTTAAATTTTCTCTGTATATGTAAACGTGTGCTAAGAAATACCTCATCATATGTGGAAAATCTTGTCATATAGTGTATATAGAAAATAAAACAGCTCCAAAAGCATGTTTTATGTATTATTTATGTGTTTTATTACTATATTTTATTAATATAATTGTAGATATATATTAATATGATTAATACAATTTATTAATAGAAGAATATAGTAATAAAAGCTGCTATGTGCACACACAGAGGCAGACAAGGAGGGTTTCTATGTTTCTGCATTGTAACAGATATATTTTGTGCATAATAAATAACATATATAGTAAAGCCAGGTCTTTATAGCAGTAAAATGTGTGTGTACAAAAAGCACTAACTCCATATTAATGAAGTAAACGCTGTTAAATATATCTATTTTTTTTAATCCTGTCTTTCTCTCCCCAGTGTGTACATAAAATGTGTGTGTATGGAAGGGTGAGCATGAGAGCCACAGGAGTTTCTGGTTATTAAAACACATATTTTGTGCAGGATATATCCTATACATTTATACTCAGACTTTCATATGGCAGTGATGACAATTTTTAGATACATCTTCATATAAAAATATTAGAATCCTTATTAATTCTGTTCCATGTGTTATATGGAAATTAAAATTAAATTCCTGTCTGAGTAGACTGTGAGAAGGGGAGTGCATTCGGGCATGATGCAGAATGTGCAGCAAAGCCAGACCTTTGTAGCAATAAAATACATAATTAGAGATGTATCAGTATTAACCTAGATTGTTAAATTCTGCTAAATATGGTGTATTTGTTAAATTCTTCTAAATATGCTGTATTTGTTAAATTAATTGAATTTGTACCATTGTAAACAACAGTATACGGACACACTGCATATACACACACACACATATATGTATGTGTATTTAACATATACTTATCTATATATATATGTGTGTATATAAAACTATATATAGACACACACAGTTTACAGACACACTGAAGTCTTTTTCATGTGTATTAAAATGCTTTATTCAAGTAGTAAATTCTGATAGCCTGCATGAAATACAATTATTAAATTTGTAACGGTATAAACCAGAGAGAGAAGGAGCTACAAAGACGAGTGTGCCCACACTGATTTGTGTATTTGTGTTTTTATAGCAATTATAGTTTGTGCAGAACGTGGAGAGCCAAACCAGACCTTTATAGCAATAAAATTTGTGTGTATATTAAAAAAAAAAATATATATATAAAGGTGGATTATAAGATAAATGCTGTTAAATATGTTTTATTAAAGTATAATTAGCCAATGTGTACTCTATGGATGCACAGAGATTTGTGCTGTGTGTGCATTAGATCAAATACACTTCCTTTCTTGTTAAAAACCTTTCTATTAATAAAGTTGTTGGTGTATTTATAAAGGTGTATGAAAATATGAAGCTAAAAGCAATTATTATAAATATGGTACATGAAGATATGAACACTTTCTATATACACACTTTTAATATGTGTATTAAAATATATCCATTTTAAATTTAAATATCAATTTAAATATATCCATTTAAAATAAATATTATAGCTATTTAAAACTAATGAAAGCATGCACACACAGAGGGGAGACTGAGTCAATGTATTATTAAAAAATCATTTTCTGCAGAATATATATACTATATATATTAAAATGCAGACTTTTATAGATATCTGTGCCTACCTATCGTGCTCTGTACCCAGCTCTATATACATAGATACCTATGTACACATATTTAATAACTGGTGTAAAGGAAGGGTTAGGGCCGAGTTCGATTTTCTCTCCCTGGCTGTACCTATTTATATAAACTAGATATCTAACAGTATGTATTATGGATTATGTGCCAGGTGAGCTATAAAAAATATCAGATAAAATGGAGAGTAAATTATGTTGTGTATTAGAATAAAAAGTACTCCTTAATATGCAACATTTTATGAATTTACGAATTTACGGTGAATTAATACATGCTCACGCCTCATGATATATAAGGTGTATAATGTATACATGTAAATGATGTTTGACTGTTCGACTTTATTCCTTACAAACACACAGATGTATATATATGTAAAATATTTTAGTTAAAATAGTAAATAGCACTAACTAAAAGTATAATTGAACTATTTCCTCTGTGTAAATACCCATTTGCTGTGGTTATACCCAACCCTGGGGGCAGCTGGGAAGGATGGGGGAGAAAAATTCCCTCCCAAAAGCCCCCAAGCCCCAATACACCAAAACAAGCACACAGCTGAGAGAAGAAAAATTTAAAAGTTTATTAAACATTAAGAATAACAGACAAGAAAAAAAAAATATTTGGGCTGAACAGCATACAGGATGCAAACCGTTTCTTGTCATACAGATAATTTGATCTATTTGTTAAACTTGTATTTAATGCAGTCTTGTGGTGTTGCCAGAAATACGATGGTTGATCACTTGTAAGTTTTAATATAATTTTTTTTTTCTTCACATAAAAAAAAGTCAACAAAATAAAAATAAACTGCACATCTCTATTGTAATATTACATGCAAAAATAATTTTAAAGCAATAATTCGGGGTATTACAAACCCACAGAGGCAAGATATTCAAATGAGAGCGGTCTGAGCCCATCCCATCCCTGCTGCTTTCCCTGGCTCCTTCCTTGCATTCGGAATTTCTTGCTTTTGTGGATTCAAGTCAGAACTTATTTCCATGGTGCTTGATTTAGTGACTTCAGCACCACTCAGAAGAGAAAAAGAAAAACCCCCCCTGCCTCCTCTGCCACGGGCTTTCCACAGAGAGCCCCAAGGTGCTCGGATGCACAAATCCATCTCCAGTCCCACTGATTTCTAGAGGGCATTCTTTTGTAAAAAGAAAAAATCCACTCCTAAGTTTCAGCAAAAAACGAAAGAGAAGACAAGCATTTTACCAATGCTTATAGTGTAATAGAGGTCAGTGAATTATTTAGATAAGCTATTAATTATTCTGCAAATATATATATTTCTATTTTTATAAAATTACAATTTCTTATACCTACAAGCTCCTTCATGAGCAACAAAGCCATCAGAGGTGTGCTGAGCCCAGCTGAGCTGTCCTTGGGAACTGAAAATGAGCTGAACTTCCATTTCTTTATTATTATTTTGGGGAGACAACCTGGATAGGGAACCTGGGGGTTTTCTAAGTTTTAAGGTTTTAAGTCCAAATATTTTGCAGTTTGTTTTTTTTTTCCTTTTTTCCCCCTACCTTTTTTTTTTCCCGAGGTGAGCTTTCCAGAGCAGCCAAGCCCAGTGAGTGAGGGGTGCTCGGGCTCCTCGGGAAGTGCCCACCCCAGGACAGAAGCTGCTGCTGGTGACATCCCGGTCCCAGGATGGGACAGAGGCACCGCAGCAGCTCTGGGACTGCTGGGCGAGGCAGAGCCTGGAAACCTCTGTGGCCATGCCTCAATAAACTCTGACACCCATCCACAAAACCAACCAGCTCCCACCCCTTCCCTGCCTGAAAAAACAAAAGAATTCTGTCTTTTTTTCCTTTTTTTTTCTTTTTTTCTTTTTTTTTCCAAGCTGCCTTTTGCACCTTACACCAAATTTTATGGTCACAACCCACCCCGGCAGTGGCACCACGAACCTCACCCTGCTCTTGGGTCACCCCAAGAAATCTCCCTGGTGGGGGAAATCTCCCTGGTGGGGAAATCTCCCTGGTGGGGAAATCCCCCCAGTGGGGAAAATCTCCCTGGTGGGGGAGATCAGAGGCTGCTGCAATTTGCTGTGCTGCTGCCACAGCCACGCTTTTCCCGTCTCCTGTGCCCCTCTCCCATCTCCTCCAGTGCCTGCTGCTGAGCTTTAGGGCATCACTGCTGCACTTAAACCTTCCTGCAGCACATGGAAACTCCATCTGCTGAACAAACACTGCACGTTCAGGGACACGGACGAGGCGTGTTGGTGGAAAAATACCGGAGAAATGCCATCCGTGCCAGGGTGTTTTTAATGCTGACCAAAATGCTGAGCTCTTTGCAGCCATCTCCCGAAGCATGAATAATGGTTTAATGGAATGAACAAGCTTTTTATTTGAAAATAATGTCAGAACACTGAAAAAACTGAGCAAGACGTGTAGCACCGTATTTTCCTCGCATGTTGCTAACTGTATGCAGTACACAGTTGTGTACAGGATCTGAGCTGTTTATTTTTAAAAAAAATCAGCTGGAAACAGGTTCTAGCAGCAGCAGCAGATTGGAAATGACTATAAGTGGTTTTGTGTTATATATTATTTTTCTGCCAATACAAAATATTGTGTTGCCCAATCAAAAGTTGACTAAAATCCATGTTGTGCTTTGTCCCTGTTAAACAGTTTCTTTATGTGTTTCTGATGGAAAATAATAAAGTCTCTCTTTTTCAGTAATATGGAGCATCTTGGAAAGCCATATTACTCCCATAAAAATTTAATTTAAAGCACAGAAGATGCCGGTGTGCCAGGCTTAAAATATTAAGGATTTAAAAAAAAGAAAAGAAAAAACAACAACCAACAAACCCCTAAGCATTTCCTTTCTGTACAATAATGGAGAATATATATCTTTGCTATATATTTTAAACATGGAATAGCTTTTTCTTTTTGCTATATATATGTCTTTCAAAATACATTGTCAGTATTTGTACTTGAAAAATACTGTACAAAACGAACATACTATAATTATTCTGTATAAACTTTATACATTTTATAATATCTATCCTTTTGGTCTAGAGTAAACACTTAGATTGATTGGATTAACCACAGTATATGACAACACCATCCCCTCCTGAAATACACCAGTGTCTCTTACATTCATTTTTCAGAAGTCCACTTTATATTAGAACATACATGTTCAAAAGCAGAGAGTTTAAAACAACAAAGTTCAGAACCATCAGTTCATGTCACACTCAAAACAACAATCACTAGGAAAAAATGGGCTTTGCAAACCAGTGACTTCTTCTAACTGAATAAAAGTGATCTTTTTTTTTTAAAACAGCAAGATATAATCCACAGAAAAATATATTACAAAACATGGGGGGAAAACCAACTGAATTTGGGTGTTTATTCGACTTTTAATCACAAAGTGGAGTAACTAACTGAAAAGAGAAAAGCCCCTCAGATTTCGACATCGGATCTGATTTGACGCTACTGAATTTTGTCCTCCTCCTCAAAGGACTGATCCTGCTCCCCACGGGGGGACACGCTCAGCACGCTCACGGCAGCGCGGCCGGGACTTCGGGAACTCCTGGTTCAGGACATGGAGACTCCTGCGGGAGTGATCTGCCCCAGGCCCTGGGAACATCCGGGCAGCATGCACGCAGGATTATTGCTTCGGGTGCGGGCAGTGCGAGGTGCACGCGCTGGGCTCGACCGACAGCTCCTGCCTGCCCACCTGGGCTCCGTGGGGGAAAAGGAACCTTGGGAGCTACACAGAAGCCTTTATGGGATCTATCATGAGTAGAGCTAAACTCAGGCTAACAGCACTTTTATAAATCTGAAGACAATTATCACCAAAACTTAAAAATACAACGAAAGCGATCTATAAATTAATAGTTCTGCAGTGTAGTACTAAATTATTATTTGTGCACTTTATTAGCATGTTAACTCTTCTGATTAGACAGACTTAAAACGATAGCTTGTTACTCTCGAAAAAAAAACTGAGATCTACTTTTTTTTTCTTTTTTCTTTTTTTTTTTCTTTTTTTTTTTTTTGTAATTTATGCTGGGATCTTTCCAAGTAAATCAGGAGGATGGAACTGATTATGAGAACATAAAAACCCTACTCTGAAGCAGCACTGAAAAAAAAAAAAAAAAAGATAATAAAAAGCTTACTATGGCGGTTCTCAACAGTCCAGGTAAAAATGTGGCACCCTTTGAAGAGGGCTGATAAAAATGGGAAGTGCTGAGATGCACACGCACATCCACACCCACATGCACACCCACAGACACAGACCTGGGAACACACGTGTGCACACACACACACAGGGACACTCACACGCAAACAAAAAGAAAAAAAAAAGAAAAAGAAAACGACAAAAAAAACCAACGCTAAGTCAGTTTTGTTTCTGCTTCTGGTAAAGTGCTGAAGACAGAAAGGTTGGTTTGGGTGTGGTGCTATCAAACAGGAAACACATTGTCCATCTAGTCAAATGCCAACCTGCGACAAAGAGAAAACAAAGAGAAAAAAAAAAAAAGAAAAAAGAAAAAAACCCAAAAAAACCCAAAAAACCAATCCCACTTCCCCCCAGCTGGGATTTACAGGGGGCCGTGCCGAGCTTCGTACTTGGCCAGGACGTTCTTGCACTTGCCCAGCTCCTTGCGCAGGTCGGCCACCTCCTGGCGCAGCGCCGAGTTCTCCTTCTCCAGGAAGGAGGCGCGGATGGCGATCTGGTTCTCCTTCAGCCGCCGCGCGTCCCGCGAGCGCTTCGCTGCCATGTTGTTCTTTCTGCGCCGGGCCCAGTATTTGTCGTCCTGCTCGGGAGACACACACAGAGGTGAACAAAAGTGTTAGATTTTGGGAGCTGCTCCTGGCGGCGGTGCCGCCCCGTGGCACGGCGGGCTGGGAGCGACGGCTTTGCGCGGCACAATCCGCCCCGGCAGCGCAGATGCCCTCGCATGTTTCTGTCAAAATGTTTACACTAACCCCCTCATGCTCCTGACAGGGAATTCCTCCGAGGAAAAATGAAGCAATGTTCTGGAGGTACAGCCCATCTCCCATCCAGGCTGACCTAGTTAGCGCATCCACCTTCGCGTGCCGTGACTCACCCTGCACAGAGGCTGGAGCAGCGCTAATTCCCTCTGGCCCTGTTCAGCGCTGCCAGCCAACACCTGGTTCACTCTCTGGGTTCCTATCACCCATTTCATCTGCTGCTCAGCTCTTTTTTTCTGTTCAAAGCGCTCTACAGAGCCCCAAAATGTTCCTGGTTACGCCACTAAGTCACTGGAAGAGGATTCCTTGGCACAGCGATGATGGCTGCTCTGGCACCTGCCACAGAGATTAGTGCAATAGGCTTTGACTGGGGGGAAAAAAAAGCAATGGACAGAAATAGGTCCTCTGCCCCCTGGGGTTTCATAAGCTAACACATTCCCAAAGTGCTGTCCCTGAAGATTTGCCTCTAGATCACCTTACTGCATTGGTTCATCAAAGGCTTGAAGTAACTACTGAATTTCACCTGATTTTTCCACTCTTCCAAGTGGGGCCTTCAGCAAAATGGCAGCTTTGATGTAAGTGAATTAAGTTCTAGAACTTTGGAACAGCTCAGTAAATACAAAGTGGGCAGAATCTCTGGTGAAAAGTGCAATTCAGTCCCCTGCGGAGTGAGTGACGCAGCCACTCAGCCCTCAAACTGCCTGGCCAAGGCACAGAGCTCAAACCTCCTCTCCCTTCATCTTTACGTGCTTCCATTTCCCTGCGTGGCTCCCAAGGAGCAGCCCAGGGCACAGGACCCAGCTGCTCCTACTCTGCACTGAACAGACACCGCCACTCCGGGGTCCTCCAGCCCCAATCCTGCTGCTCTGCACCTTCTGCTGCTGCTCAAGGCGAAGCAGGAGCAAAACAACTGCTGCCAGGAGGGCTCTTGAACTGCTTTCTATCAGTTTGGCTCAACAAACTGGGCAGGAATGCTGACCTGGAGCCAGCGTTATCTCTAAATGGCTCTTCACCTGTACTCAGATGGGACCCCCCAAAATCCCCCCCAAAAAACAAGCAGGCAGCAAAAAGCTATGACCCAAATCTTGTTTATAATTTCCCATCTCATTCCACTCCATAAAAATCAGCTTTAAGCAATTTATTAGTGTGCCACCTAGGCTTCATCCCTCTTTATTTTAACAAATTGCTATGGCAAATCCCTTAATCCAGGCCTGAAAGAGGTAAGGCTGGCATTTCCAAATCACATGCAGCCCAGAGACGATTGACTGGTCTAATCTGCTTACCCTCCCCCAGAACCCAGAGGCTGCTCCGCATGCCAGGGCAGAAGTGGCGCTTGGGTCAAGCGCTCTGCAATGAGTCAAGGGCAAGCGATGGGATTATCCCCAGGGAATGAGGGAGCCCGCACTCCTGCTCCGCTCCTGCGCTGCTTCCACCCCTGGCCAGCAGCACCTCGGCCAAGAGCCCGGTGGGTAAGGGTGGCTGGGAGCTGTGACAAAGGGAGAAATGGCACCAGGGAGCAAACTCCAGGCATTCCTGGAGGGAACACCTCTCCCTTGGGCTCTGCAGCCCATCACAGGCAGCAGAATTTGCCCAGGTAAGCAACAAAGTGCAGGCAAACCTTTGCAAAGGAAAGCTGAGTGACAGCAACCTCAACACGACTGGAATTGTGATGTCTGTGCTTTTCACTTGCACCACAGCATGCTTAGGGATAAAAATAGCTTCTCTCCCTAATGCTATCAATCTGGTGCAAACACATGGCATCCCAGGCTCCCTGCACGTGCAGCCAGGGATTCCCACTGACTCCAGCAGGCTCTCAGGCTGTGTCTCGGGGGCAGCAGCAACAGCAGAATGAAAATTCTGCACTGGCTGCCTCTGATAAGAGATCCTCGTGGAAAGCACATACCAGGAAAACAACTTGGCAAACAATGTTCAGAGTGTTTGATAACCTGGATCAGTTGATCAATTTTCCTGCTATCTTCATGCACTTTGCTCTTCACATCTCAGAAGCAGTGAGTGGCACAGACAGGGTCTTTCTTTTTAAATATTGTTCTAGAATTATATTTTACATATTGTATTAAAACACACCTCTCAGCAGAAAAATTCTGTTTTCTTCTGTTCTCCTACCACTTGTCTAGATCCTTTCACCTGGATTAGTGAATATATATTAGTAAAATCCAGTTTTTACTATAGTGTTCTCATTCATTACTGAACACAGAGCTACAGCAACTTCCAAACAAGACACAATATGCTTCAGTCTGTCATAAGGTTCTCCACAGACTCTGTAAGAGATGGATTCCTCCTTGAAGAATTCACAGCCTATGCTGGACAGACAGAGGATGAAGAAAAAGGAAACATGAATAGACAGAGGCTGAAGAAAAAGAAAACATGACCAGGCTGTTTCATAAGTGGGAAATATGGGACAAAGCAAGCTTGTTCAAGGTCACACAGGAAGCTTCTGGCATACACAGGAAATGAATATTGAGCTCATGAATATTAGCTGTTGCATAACTAATAAGTGACATCCTCCCATCAGTCTCATTCAGAACCCCAAACAGTTTTATTCTACAGCAAAGTCAGATTTAGATTGAAAGATTTACCTTACATGAGAAAACAGATTCATGCTCCAAACCTGTACCTCAGAGAGCAATGGTCAGAGACCCTGCAGGAACCACCTCGTCACCAGTTCCAAATTACCTTCAGGTCATCTGGGATGAAGACTTTGCGAGCTTTCTTAATCATGGGCTGGGGTTTCAGCTCTTCTTCAGAGAACTTGCGCTTGCGAGGATCGAACATCTCCTGGCCAGGAATGCTGGACAGAGCAAGATCTGCAGGGTCAGGCTCGTAGCCGACAGGAACTTGGATAGTCTCAGGATCAATGGGGCTTGGCG
Source organism: Pardalotus punctatus (assembly GCA_013400915.1). Lineage (NCBI taxonomy): Eukaryota > Metazoa > Chordata > Aves > Passeriformes > Pardalotidae > Pardalotus > Pardalotus punctatus. Next base: position 103,625 of record VZTX01020035.1, on the reverse strand, counting down.
TGTTCCGGTTTGCTGGCAAGATCTGACCTGCAGAAATACGGAATAAATACAGCTGGGTTAGAAAAAATATGTTAATTGTATCAAAGGACATGGATTTTAGAAGAGCTCTACGTACTTTACAAGCAATAATTCTTTCAGCTTTCCCTCCACATTTGATATCTACTCTTGCTAAATTGTCCATTGTCCATTCTGCAGGGTGCACATTTGGATCCAGACATGCTCATGGCCTTTATATTCAGAATCTGTTCCTAATTCTGGCTGCTAATCTTGGATGCCCATGAAAGATCAGGGAATCCAATGCCAAGTTGCGCTGGGCTGCAGGCACAAGATAAATTGCTCCAACCTGTGCCACTTCCTTAGGATCCCATCCTCAGGAACAAATCCTAAGTACTGTCATTTAGTTCAGATTCATCAGCACACTGTAACCCCTCGCAGTTATCTTGTGCACAGATTTTTTCACATTTTTTTATGTTTATTTTACAAACAAAGTACAACACTTGCCATGAATGGCATCCCATGAAAGTGTACTTTCAGCTGTGTTGAAGCACTCCAAGGCGACTGCTATTTATTCCCTATGAAATCCTACCAGGGATAGTCTAAGAGACAGTGAAGGAAACCAGCAACATGAAAAGCTACAATGATTCCTTAAAAATGCTCTGCAAAAATGAAGAAAACATCTATTGAGGCTGCATTTATCTCTCATGGTATATAAAACCTAATAAAAAGGAGCCTATCCCCAGAAAAGAAGTGCTATCGCTCCCATTTTTCTTTTTTTGATCTTAGATACAGCCTTCAAGATCCTACAGCATCAATTCAGGCACCATTCCCACTTAAAATCCAATTTAAAATCTCAACCAAAGGCTCCAAAAATAGGATCCTTAAGTCAGCTGCCTAAACATGGACTATCCCCGGGGGTAGAATTTTCAGAAGTTTTCACATGCCTCAGAAGTAGAAGCCTCACAGACTTCAGAGGGAGGACTTCTGATTGAAGCAGATATTCTTTTATAATTTTGGCTATTTGCTAATTCACTTTGACTTCAGCGATCCAACGGCTTTCATGATAACTACAGAAACATCCTGTGGCTGCACAATATTTCCTTATTCGTGCCCACATCTGCAATATTTAGGGTGTAAAACAGTAAACATTATATGTCATTTCTAATTCCAAGGCCAGCATTAACAATGTAGGTTTTATTTTAACAATATGGGAACTTCACGGAAAACACACCGGGGAATTGCAGTGCGCAAACCGGGGAGAGCTTTTGTAACTCCTATTTTAAACCTGATAAAATCAGCTTCCAGGAAAGGCTGGTGAGGGCCGGGGAGAGGAGAAAAGGAGGATCAAAGTTATTAAAATACAGACGGGGCTGCAGGAGAGGGAGCGAGAGGGAAGGATGCTGCTGCACGCACCGCGCCACTGCGGAGCGCTGCCGGCCCAGGCTCGGGAGCGCTGCCGGGAACGCGGCGCTTCCCGCCGTCCCCGTTAATCCAGCCGGGAGCCGGCGGTGCCAGCGGCTTCTCCCCGCTCTCGGGGCTGGGAACGTGGCGTTTCCAGCCGTCCCGTGTTAATACAACCGGGAAGAGGCGGCGGAATCTCCGCTCTGCCGGCCGCGGTGCCGCCCCTGCCGCGGGAGACGGGAGCGCACCCAGCGCACCGGGACACGCGGGGGCAGCTCGGCCCACCCGGGGAGGCTTCCCATGCCTTCATCCCGCCTGGAGACCGCGGAGTGCGGGGCTGAGTCCCCTCCCTGCCCCGGTGTCACCTCCCGGCCAGGGACGTGCACCCCGTGCAGCCCCGCAGCCCTGCCCTCCAATCCATCAAGGGTGGATGGATGGACGGACGGACAGATGGATGGATGGATGGATGGAAGGAAGGAAGGATAGATGGGGATGGATGGACGGATGGATGGTGGATGGATGATGGATGGATGATGGATGGAAGGAAGGAAGGATAGATGGGGATGGATGGATGGATGGATGGATGGATGGATGATGGATGGATGGATGGATGGATGGGCTGGCACAACCAGCCTCATTTAAAGGATGAAACACAGGAAAAGCTCCTCAGGTGAGCGCCTGCTCCTGAGCAACCAGGTGTTCCTGACTGCAGACAAATACACAGATGTATGCACCTACAAATGGTGTACATTCTGTAGTACAGATAAAAATGAAGAAAGATACGAGAGTTGAATACTTTCATGATATTTCTGGTGAGCCTGCAGGGTGTTTCTAAAAGTCAAATGGATTGTGAAATCTGGCCCAGCTTTCTAATTGCCCCACACGAGAGAGACTGTATTTAAATATTGCTGAAGTTCTTGACATACAGTATCAGTTTGCATACTATCATTTATCTGTAATGTGCCATGTTACATAATTACATGAGCCCTGTAGTTACTGGCCTCAAGAAGTGTTACAATATCACTCTGAAAAAAAGGCGAAAATGCTCCCTTTAAACATGGAAAATCAAGGTATTGCATCTTAACAATGCAACAGCAAAAGAAAGAGCAATGTACTTTCACAGTGATCTGGGAGAAGAACCTATGGCAGTCAAGGTCCTGCCTTGCTCCCTCCATGCACACACTTCCCCTTCCCTGCTCTAGGAAGCTCTCACAGCTGCAGACCTGGCCCTTCAGCAAACACAAGATGTTCCAGTACCAGCGAGAAGGTGCTCACTAAAGGCTGAACAAACCATGTGCCTAAACACCATCACCAGGAGCCCCAGGAGTGCTGCCCTGTGAGATATCCAACACCCCCACAGCACACACCTCTGCCAGCCTCCGTTCTGTCATGCTCCGGCAAATGATCAGCAGCTCCACCGAGAACAGCAGTTAGCAAGGCTGTCTCAAGCCCCGGGAAGAGAAACCAGTATTGCTTTGTCCAGCGTTCTACGTTGGGCAACTCCTGGCACCTGGGATCTCTTTATTTGTTCTATTGAGTTTTGCCAATAGTGCAAGCCAGGAACCTGTCTTCGTTAGTTCGCTGGCCAGTGGCCACGACATCTCTGCGGTGCTGGGACTTGTGGTAATCCAAGCCGACAGCGTGGGCTGCGCTGGCCTTGGCACCGCTGTCACCGCGGGAGCGCCGAGCGTGGCCTCGCGTCACATCGCTCCCCGGGCTGCTCTCCCCGGCTGTGCACGGCACTTTCGCTCTGCATCCTCCTGCCAAATTTGTTCGGGGTGTTATTTTTATGCACCGAATTCCTCGCAATCAGAGGTAGGTCAAATAAGCACAGCAAGCTGAACGTCATGTGCCCAGCAGCCGACTAATCCTCGCATCAGCAAGCTTCCCAGCTGTCACAACAGCCACGGGAAGGGCTGCTCGGAGGCTCTGATGCACAAGGGATCGGCCAAGGAGGAAGCCCACGCTGCAAGGTGAGGCCCCTCAGTGCCCAGCATCGGGAGCCAGATGCCTTTGCCAGGCCCTGCGTTATTTAAACACTGCGCTCACAACGGCGGCCAAATTTTCACAACAGTGAAGTGGCTGGACTGTTTAATGTGCTTAAGCTTTGTTCTCAATGGGGGCTGACGACTGCCAAGTGTTTTGGAAAGAACTTAGCCCCTCTATTTAAGTTGCTGAAATGAGAGCTCTTGAGCATTAAGCTCTTTTGGAAATCCAGCTGCAGAGCTCCACGGTGGTGGTGGTGGAAGCAAGCCGGGAACAATTGTTAATGGAAACTTCCCCTCATACCACCCTAGTGATGTGTCTCAGCCATGGCCTGGAGAGACCACAACTATGTCAACACTGGCCTTTTGTCTGGAGCCTTTCCCACTTTAGAGCTCCACTCAAGCAAGGAGTATGCCAGGACAGACACAGCTCCAGGTGTCCCCTGGCAAAGGGACCAGCAGGTTTTGACAACCCCAGCAGTTCTGCTGCCCCAATATCTTGCCTTTGCTAATGCTCTTGGTGTTGCTCTGGCAGGTATTAGCATAGTGGAAAATTTTCCAGAAAGAACGACTTGAAAGAAAGTTGGCTGTTCTAATCCTTTCAGTCCTCCTCCTCCTCCCGGCAGAGACTGCCAGTAGGGAAGTCCAATGTAATGGCAATATTTTCAGTGTGGTTCCTTTTTCAGAGAGAAATGGACTGAAGCCATTCACTTGTGTCATCCAGGTCACCAAATGGCCGGTAAAAAAAAAATAGCAGCTTTTAATTGCTTGCAATAATTAAAATTCACAATTCAAAAGTATAGTAGCATTTTTATATACCTACAAAAAACCCAAATGCTGATCTGGTATCATGGGGAGTTCAATCACCATATCCTGACTCTTAATTTCCCCTTTCTGAAACATCCCACCTACCAGCTGTGCCCAGGAGAGTGAAGATGGAAATAACCTCTTCAGCTGTGCCACTGCTTGGCAGTCTTCTTATCTGAAGACAAGATCTGAGAGATCCCTGGTAAATCATGTGGAACACAATTCTGAATCATTCAACTCCCAGAGAAATGTGTCTGATTTTCAGAATATCTCCCTTCTCACAGCCCTTCTAGACTCATCAGCTCAACAGCTGGCTGGAGAACAGCGCCGAGAGGAAGAAAAAGGAGTGAAAATGTTCTAATCAAAATATTTTTCCCTATTTTTTACACACATTGGAGAGAAATAAAAGAGGAGTTTCTTACTCAATTTATTAGCAGCCCAGAGATAAAACATGTGTTTGCTAATAATTTTTCCTTCTATAAACTGACGGCACTTGGTGTGTGTCACTCAGGCTCTGCAGCACAGTGGTTAAACTGACAGATAATCCTCACCCAGCGCTCCCCCGGTATGTTTTCCAAGCTGTCTATCCCCTTGGCAGCTGGCCAGCTATTTGGGATAGTTCCCTTACTCCAAATCACAGCCCGTCCCAGACTGATCCGTCATCCAGCTCTGCATTAACTCCTTCAGCCTCCAGGAAAAGCTGTCTCACTGCAGAACACGCGCCAAGAGCGCAGGGATGGAGATGGGCAAAAATCCCCACAGGCAGCAAAGTGAAAGGGCTGTTCTGGAGGTCACGATTTATCTAAAGCCAGCATCTTGTCATTCCTCACTTACAGTATTAAAAGCAACCTTTTATCAATCCTATCTCGTCCTATCTCATTTCCCTGCTATTAGGATTGTGCTGTCTTCCAGAAATCAAACCTTTAGGTGCACAGGACTAAAGGCACACGCCGGGATCCTCCTGCCCTCGACTGGAAGGACAAACCCAACCACTCTCTGCCTTGGGGTGAAGAAGACACTTCACCTCTGGCTGTGTTTATGCAAGCAGCTATTAGAGCAGCTTTATTTTCTTCCCAAGCAACAGGAGATCTGTGTATTTTGACCAGGGCTCCAACCCGGCACGGACATTCCTCTATTTCTTATCTTACACAAACTCGATTCTGCTGAACATGGGGTGACTGCAAACACTTCCTGCGGAAAGAAGGCTCTTGATCCAACGCAACCACAACAGAACTCGCTGCTTTTAACACACCCTGGAAGACTGGCACATGAAAGTGTTTTTAAAATGTGTACTTTTAAAAGATATCAGCATTGTTTACAAACCTTGTGCATTTAATTATGAAAGAATTGTCATTTCCCCTCTCAGCATTGTGTGCCTCCCGCTCTGGGCCTCTACAGTGTTATTCCAGGCAGGACTGGTAGTCTTATTAGGATTGTCTGACACTTCCCATTAGAGGATGCTGTCTTCAGTTCCTTTGGCCTTTGCCAGATTTCAACCATTCTGTTTGGATTTCTCGTGTGCCAACTGCGTTTCTGCCAAAATGGTTCTACAGTTTCCCGACAAAGGTTCCGCAAAAAAATACTTTGTTTTGAACCTGTTAAAAATTTCTGGCAGACCTTTCACTGGAGTGTGCTAGTGCCCTGTGCACTGCAAGAGAGGGCAGCTCCTGGGTCAGTGTTACTTCAGAGAACCACAAAATAGTTTAGATTGGAAAAGCCCTCTAAGATCATTGAGTCCAATCATTAACCCAGCACTGCCAACTCCACCACGAAACCACGTCTTACTGCCACATCTACGTGTTTTTTAAAAACCTCCAGAGCTGTGCTGCAACCACTCCCCTGGGCAGTGTGTTCCACATGCAGGCATGCTCAGGCTGGGGAGAAAGGGACAATCTCAACAAATGATCAGGACTCAAAGCTGAGAAGGTGGCAAGGAGGTGAGGAAGGTGAGGATGACAGAGACTGGCAGCCGAAGGTGAGAGGGAGAGGGCGTGGAAGGCTGTTCCAGCAAAGGCTGGGATGAATGCATGCAGGAGAAGAGCACTGCCAAAGGGAACGGGGCAGGAGAGTGCCCGTGCTGATGGCACAAACAGCTCCGATTCCCCCGTCCCACAGATCCCCTTCCACAACAAAACTCTGCCAAAGCTCCCTGTCCCCCTTCAGCTCCGTACAGCGAGGGTAAGGTGTCATCCTCTGCTCAGTCCCAGCAGCAGGACACTTGTGAGCTGCTGCCAGTTCCATTCCTACTCATTCCCAGTGTGCCTCTTGTAAGAGGGGCACATGAGAAAGCCTAGGTTGTCTTTTTAATTTGTTTTTAAAATTAAGTGCAAGAGCTGTGTAAGAAGCACAGACATGGTTGCAACAATCTTTATAGTTTCAATCACAAAATATCTTACCCAGATTCTTTCCTCCTGAAGGAGACACTCGTTTCACCCATTTTGATTTATTCAAATAAACCCATATACTATTTGCCAGAAATTATTCCAACCTCGTGTAGAGAAACAATTTCAGGAGTTCCCTCCAGCACTGACAACTACTGCATCTGTGTGCTTCAGAAACAGCTTTTTCCCCACAAGACTCCCATGAAAGAAGGGGCAACACTTCTCTTTGCAGAAGGATTACAGACACTTTGAACCAAAGCACCTTCCTCTCAGGTTAGTAACCACTGTAGGCATTGGCTGCATTTCAAATCGATGCCCATGGGCTCCTGCAGGTGTGGGACACAGGTGAGAGCCACCCAAGCTGCCACACTGGGCTCCTCACAGAAAAGGAAGGAAACATGTGATGTAGCACATCCACAAAATTAAATTAATTGTTCAGAATTCTGCCAAAACTTCATGCAAAGTCCAGTCTCTCCAGACAAAATCTTCTGTCCTTCCTGCCAGATTTTCCCTTCTCCTCCTGCTGTTCCCTGCATCCTCTCACATCTGCAGCAAATGAGGTCAAGACCAAGATCCTACAGACAACCACTTCCTTCCTGAAACGGCCCAGATTCAGCCCAGAGCTGCTCTGAGCTCTGCAGGCAAAATGGAAAAAGGGGAAAGAGAGGATATAATGGAATTAAAGCCTGCATTTCCGGGGAGGGCATTTGTATCTGAGGCTGCACATGCGGCTTTTGCTCGTGTGTTTGGAGGTCTCTGAGGGCTTTTCTGCAGCTCCTGCCTGTGGTTAACATGGAGTGCACAGAACACACTCTGCCTGCTGGGCCAGCAACGTTCTGCCCTTCCAAACAATAAACAGACAAATAGGAGGCACCAGCAGGCAAAATTTTTCCACCACGTCTCCTGGACATAAGACTCTTCTGTAAGATCCACACTCTGAAAGCCCTTCCTCATCTTTAGCCTGTGTGAAGGCAGCACTCAATGAGCTCAACAAGGCCCCATCTCTGGAAACAACCAGGAAATTCATTAATTATCCCCTCCCAAACTACCCCTGCAAGATGCCTAACAGTGGTTGTTCCTGTTCTGAACAATTCCCCTGCAGAAGTGCTACCTGGAGAAACAGAGGGTTTGATCCTGCTCCCAGGACACTGCACAGGGATTTTAAAACTCTTGAAAAGCATGAAATCCACAGCATTCCTAAATGCCTGATTTTTTTTTGTAGGATGCTGCTTTCCTTACAAAGACCAGCCAAGATGGAATTCAGTGAGGACAGGGCCTGAAGAGGAGCTGCAGGGAAGAACATTCACACTGGTATTTAATTTAAATTTACATTTGGCTTAGAAGCATGTCTCAGTTCAAGATGCTCATATTCTCTGGTGCATTGGAGCTTCTTGACATCTTTTGGCATATTTTCATCACCTGGCAATTCACATACAGTGAGGTTCCTCAGAATGTATAAATAGTTCTTTCTTTACTCAAAGGGAAGGTTCCAGAGAAGCATCAGAATTGTCAACCTGCTTGGGAGGAGACGAAAACATCTATTTTCCTTTCCTTGGACAATTATGCACCCAGCTTTAACAAACCAGTCACCAGAAGGTTGCAGATAGGCCTCTGGCTTTAGGTAACAGCCTCATACAGCACAATTACAGAATCATTTAGGTTGGAAAAGCCCTCCCAAGCCATCGAGTCCAAGCTGTGCCCAATCCCCACCTTGTCCCCAGCCCACTGCCACATCCAGTCCTTCCTTGGACACCTCCAGGGATGGAGACTTCAAACCTCCTGGGGAGCCCCTTCCAATGCTAAACCACCCTTCCAGCGAAGAAATTCTTCTGGCATCCAACCTGAACCTCCCCTGCTGCAGCTTGAGGCCATTTCCTTGTCCTGTCCCTTGTTCCCTCACCTTGCCACAGCCTCACCATCCATAAATGTGCCCTAACATGCAATTCTGCTCCAAACAAAGCCAACACTTGTCCTCAAGACGTGTCTGTGCCACTGCCAAAGTGCTCTGTCAGGGCCCAGGCCAAGTCCTGTGCCATTGTTGTGTTTATTTGTGTACCCAGGACAGCAGGCTCCCAGTAAACAGGTCTTGCAAAGAGCCCTCCTGCAATCCTGACAGCACACGCCACCCGTGACTCACGGATCTCCTACCCAGTGCTGGTACCCAAGCCCTGCTTTGCCTGGGTGTGTTATCAAAACACGGCCAGGGAGCTTTCAGCTGGCATGGGAGAGCCACGTGAAGCAGGTACATCCCCTCTGCCTCCCCATGGGCAGCGAATGGGGAGCCTGGGAGAGACAACAGATGCTATCAGCAGCACTGGAATACATCCCTGAAGGAAAAGAGGTCACTGGGCAGAGTTACAGGAACTTGCAAATCACCTCTCCCTCTTTTGATCTGCTCTCTGAACACAAATCGGAACTATCTGTTTTTATTTTTACTTTTTTTTTCATTTTGCATTCACTGAAACAAAACGCACTCTTTATGTGACAATTTATAGAGGGCGATTTGTATAAAATAATCACGTTTTAAGGATCAGAGCTGCCAGAATGGGAACACACTGTTCCCATAACCTTCTAAGGAAGGCTGAGTACATTTTATTTTCTCTCTGCCTTAAATTAGGATCCTCTAATATGCTTTGGAAAAAAAAAACCAAACAAACAGCAAAACCTGAAAAATTATACTTGGGTTTTTACAGCCCAGTAACTGCAGAGGTCTAACTTGCTTTTATATCTAGCTTTATTCCTAAGGAGCACACACAGAGGGTGTGTGGTTGTAGCTTTTTCTCTGTTGATGCATTTATCTCCATTTATAAATTGTAGAGATGCATCAGGCCTGGGCAGCCTGAAAAAAGGGGTCAGAGGAAGGAAGGGAACACGTCACCACTCAGGGAAAATTCCAGGAGAACAGGCTGTTGAATATGGATGTTACCCCTGTGTCTGTAACTACTTCTTTACAGCTGCTGCATAAAACAGGTTTTGGTGGCACGTCAGACACAGGCAAAATCAGGTGACTTCAAAAGGCGAGTCTGTAGTTGCAGTGTTTTAGGATTTTCCTTTCTCTCTCATGGAGAATACAGATAAACTGTACTTTCTTAATCTCTGTGTTTTGTGTTAGAGGTGTACGAGCCATAACCAATAGGTCTTTGGGGGTGGATTGTCTTTGGCCAATAGACAATTGTTTATTACTGTGTATAAAAAGAACTTCTTGTAAATAAATCCTTCTTCTTCACCATCCTGAAGCCTGTCTGCCTGACTTCTCTACCTGCTTCCACAAATCCCACCAACAACAGAAAAGCAAACCATAGGGAGGCTAATTAAAAGAAATTACAGCACTGAACACTGGGCAAGACACTGATAAATTCACTTCTAAACGTGAGGGAGTCACGGAGCACCAGAAAATGGCAAGAAACTGCTCTGGTGAGGAGCCTCCAAAGCCAAATTAATGCCTGCAGAGATTTCTGTGCCTCACAATAGCACTCACAAGCACCAGACAGAACAACATGCACCAAAATCTTCGGGTTTATTGTTTAAAAACAGAAGCAGTGGAAAAGGCTGGTGATGGAGTATCTCTTGAAGAAATCCTGGAATTCTAATACATATTCTGCTCTTGTGACCTCCTCTGCAAACTGCCCACAGCCCTGAACTAAGCCTCTGAACACACTACAATGCATGCTCTCAATGCAACAGGCATGCTGAACCTGAAGACTATGAACTACGGCAAAAATGAAATTAAAATGCCCCAAGACACAAAAATCAAACCTCCTTTCATTTATTAAGCAGTGCTTTACTGTGATGCATTCAGGAGGCATCTCAGCAAAAGGGATCAGAAAGCCTTGCCTCCATATGGGACTGCCCTTTCTTCTGAACACTCTTCCCCCAAGGAACAAAGATTTTATTTTTGCAACACACACAGTGTGGCTCTCCACTGCCAATTAATGATAAAAAACATTAAGTCAATATATTTTAAAAGCATCAATATATTAAAAATCAGAATATATTTTGGTGTAACCTTGAGGCTAACGTGCACCAGCAAATCATTGATCAGTTCACTGCAGATGGGAGCTTTCAAATGTGGGTGCCTGCATTTTAGAAAGGTACAGAAACACACAGGTTTGGAGCACCACTATTTTGGGTTTCTTTGGGAGGGGCAAAAGTGCCCTTATCCCTGAGACCTTCTGTGTCTAAAACACTTAACAATTCGTATTAAACCAGGGCTTTACAAGCTGAGTCCCACAGAGATAAATTGAGCTTGGCTTCCTTTTTACACTGGTGGTCGTCCCATTCTCTGTAGAGACAGGACAGGCCTTACAGTATTTTGTTGTCCAGGGCTTTTGAGAGGATTTGGCAGGAGGACAGGACAGGACAAAATCCTTCATGTTCTTTCCCTTATTCCCAGGTCACCTGCAGAATTCCCTCTGTGTGCCCCTGCTCAGCGCAGGAGGGGGTCAGCAGGAGTTGGCCATGTGGAAAAAGGTGATTATTCTGTGCCCTCATGGAAGGAGAAGCACTGGAGAGCTGGAAAGCACTGCAGGCTGAGGGCAGCAGCAATTCATAGGCTTGGAAAATTATGTGGGCTTTACCTTTTACACTCCTGTTAACTCTGATTTTCATGAAGTAGGTGGTGTTGCTACAGCAACTGTCGTATCACATCATTTCTGCTGTCTCTGTCACAGGGATCATCTTATTTTATCTTAAACTCAGATATGCAGTTTTTCTTCATCTATTCTAAAGCCCTCTGTATTTTGGATATGAAAAAATTACACAAAATAGAGCTGTGTCATATAAATGGTATTTCTTTAAAATGTAGCAAAGCTTACGGAACATTTTTATTTGTTCTCCTTTTGCAAATGCAGAAGGAATAAAGAAAATAGCACTGACAGATTTGTGGTGCTCCAGATTTTCAGAAATAAATTAAGAGCTGGTCTCACGATAAAGATGTTTCCTGCCACCTTTAATGGGTCCTCCCTACAGGAGCTAACCCTGTGATCCTGTGCACTTCAGCAGAAGTAACTCAGCTGTTCATAGGTGAAAACATTTTGCTTCCTCATGCCCAGGCTGTTTGTGCACCTGCATTCCACACAACTCACACCCAGCTCAGATGCTGCTGCCCACCCACAACACAGCCCCAGCCCTCACCTGCAGCCTGGAAGAACCTACTGAAGCAGAAGTCCCAAGCCACCCTTACCTGGTTCAGAGGGTTTGTCCCAGCTGCCAGGGACAAGGTGGTCACCCAGCTTTGTGGCTGCCTTGCTCAGCAACCCCAGAATTCGGCTCTACCTCTTTTGCCTCCATTCTGCTGCCTGGAAAAGGTCTTTGAGAGTTCAATGCACCAGCAAAACTCAATGAAGTCCTGATGATGGAAAGGCTCTGTTCAATTTTTGTTATTAATATGCATTCCAACTCATGCACTCATGGATCTTCCTTTAAAAAACATAAAAAGCAATGTGGAACAGTAGTAAATATTCAGTCAAACCCTCAGGCTACTCTGGGAACGAAAGAAAAGCCCTCCCTATAGTCAAAGGTTATTTCACAGACCACTCAGCCAGCACAGCTCAGACATCCAGATCAAGCTCTGCCACAGCCTAAGCTGATGAGTATTTTGATCTGCTTCTTCCTGAGCATTTCCAGCCTCTTCCAAAGCAATCAGTGCAGTCACCAAATCACACTTCAGTGCTGCAGACAAGTCCTGGGCAGATGGAATCTGCCAGTGTGGATCCAAGCTGTGGGCAAGGACTGTGTCTCGTGCACCTGGTTAACAGCCATGCACAGAATTGAGATATCAGATGGCCCTTCAGCTCCTTCAACTGCTTTGCAAACTTCATTTCAATGCCCCCACTACTTGACAGTTGTTCTTTAGCTCAGTTTCCCAGAGAAATGAGTTCTGTGCAGCCATGCTGGGCACGTCTGTCCAGCCCCCTCCCAAAAGCTTGGGAAATCGTTGGCCAATTCCCAACAAATCTGTCAGCGAGGCATCCACACGTGCTACCAACAAGCTTTGTGAAAACAATGTAAATAAAAGAAGCTCTTCCCTCCCCGGCTGCAGAGCCTGCCAGGTTCCCTGCAGCCATCGGAGAACCCACGGAGGTTGTGCTGCTCATGGAGCCAATTCCTTAGGCAAGAGGTAGGAAGGAAAAAAGAAAAATATTCACCAAGCCACTGTCCGTTAACGGCAGTCAGGAAAGCCATTTAATCCTCTTGTTCTCTACTGGAATTGAGAATATCTCTTCACTTTATGCTACCCACTCATTTACTATTTTCAGTAATCATGAGCAAAATTATTTGTTTTACAACTGCACTGTCACTTGACGATCCCTCTGAATTCCAAGCAGCCACATCTGGTATTGATAGCCAGGCACATGGCCTGTCTTAAAAATCAATGTAGAAGACAGTCAGATGTGGACAACCCAGCTGTCTGCTATCATCTGAGCATTTATTTATTCTTATAATATGTACTGAAAACCAGAACTCTACTAGAAAGAGCTTTTTTTATATTATCCCCAGCACTTATTATGCAAGCAATTTAAGTCTTCCAACCAAGACACAGTAGGAGTGTTGGGGAATCAACAAATTTGCTCTGGCAGCGATGAAACATTCATTATTGGGTTTGGAGTAGGGAGGGGTTTGGTTGGAGGGGGGGATTTCTTTTATTTCTTTAGGATTTTGTTAAAATGAGAGACAAAAAGCTGGTTGAAGGACGCTGGGTCGGACTCAGCTAAGAATGAGGATGCAGTAGGATTATGATGGAACTGCCTGTCTGTCCCACCCGAGGGATGCAATCCTGGTCAGAGCTCTGCTGCTATTGCCACGTTACACACCCACAGCTACTCAGGCTTGGGGGAAGAACGGGTTAAACTCAGCAAAGAAAAAAACACAAGAGAAACACCTTTCCTCTTTCTGCTGAACTGGATAATTGGTGAGCAGGAACCTGCTTGATGAGTTTCAGCAGCTCGAGATCAGCCGGGGCCGTTTCTGAGAGCGGCTGAGTGGATAAACACCAACAGGGCACCCCTTGCTAAGACTTCTGATAACTAAAAATTTCCAGAAGGAAATGAAGCAGTTTGTATTCCAAAGATCCATCCAAACCCAGGAAGAGCAGGGAGATGAAAATGCAGAGTATTTTACAGATGTTATATACATAAATCTGTCTTGTGGACAGAATAAATAGATGAGTTTAAGGGAAAAAACAAAGACTAAATAATTTTTACTGCAGTGGAGAGAGTGCAACAGTAAAACTGAAATTAATAAATAATTCAGGCTCTCTTCTAATAATTTAAGGGGCCAAGAAAATTCTAGTACTATTCTGTACAATCCTCTATTACTTGATACCATTTATCTATAATGCGAAGATTTTATTCAAGTACTAAGTGATTTAGAGTCCAGCTGGCTGAAATAAAAGTACACAAGGATTGATTTTCACATGAGGATTATCTTGTCCCACCCGTATCAGATGTGTGTGCAAGCACGTGAGTTAAACAAACAAAAACAAATGGAACCAAACCCTGGTAAAATCCTGCTGTAATTTCAAACCAGTCCCAGCTGCACAATCACCAAAGCAAACTTAGGGCAATCACTGTCTGTATTATCACCTTCATTTCTGTTTATTCACAACGATGTCTCAATTAACTCAACACTACAACTGGAAAATAGGCATTTAGACATGCTGAGTTTTAAGATCCAGACCCAAAGCTCTGCCTTGCTGAAGCTCTGCCAGTTGATTCCAGATGAGACTCTCACCATTGGGATTTCTCCCAGGTTCCCTCCTCTCTGAGCGTCTAAGAGGAAACAAAAATATATTTAGATCCTAAACAACAATGTACAGGTTTGGGGAAAAGTGTTTCAGCTTTGTGGGTATTGATCTGTTCAGACACAGCTCGAAGTTTTTGATGAAGTCACCAAAACCCCACAATTCAAGGCTCAGTACCATCCATCCAAACCAAACCAACCAAACCCCTCCACACAGAACAAGCGACATCCCTTTGGAAGATGACAGGCACTGCCCCTCAAACACTGCCCCTTGCCCTTGCTTTGTACCCCCTCCCCAAGCATTATGTCTTTTTTTATTGCTTTTTCACCAAGGGTGCCCTTGGAGATGTTTGGGTTTCAAACCCAGAGCCAACTTTCCAAAGCGCACTGCATTTTGAAAAGCCCATTTTTGTTTCACAGAGGAATAAAGGAGTTTGCATCATAAAGCCTTTATCCCCCCAAACCCAAAGCCTCCCATACAGTTAAAAATCAAATCCAGCTTTCTTTTCCTGCATGAGTCAGGCTGCATGCAAACAGCTTCTGAGGAAGGCAACTTGGGGTGGAGAACAGAACTGAAGGAAGAAATCCAGAGAGGGATACTTGTTCTTCTAACAACACACTCCTATTTTCCCAAGACATTTGCGAATATTTTCATTCTAAAGCTAGAGGAAAACCACCCCCTTCCACCCCAAAAGAAGTTTTAAATATTATAAAGACACACAAGGACACACTTTATTATTTTAACAATTACTGCTATTTTCAGGGCTCCAGCACAGTTACTTCCTTCCATAATTGGACTTCAATCAAACCCTAGTGAAGCTTTTGATCTTGGAAAGAGTAACAACACAGCTCTGTGTTATCGGCACAGAGGGGGCAAAGAGTAGGACATCCAGCATTTTTTAATAAAAGAAAGTTAATTGCTTTGACTTACATTTATCAAAGGTCATGGCTACAAGTTCTGAGTGCACACACATAACGGTGCACACTGAGAAATCTCAGGCGCACTGGACAAAGTGTTGGGATTATACTATCTGTGTGCATTAAAAAAAAAAAAAAAGAAATAAAAGGAGAAGAAAAAAGCAGCAAAACAATGCTAGATTACTATCCAAATATACCCCAGTGGATGTCCTGCCAAATAGCAAATATGTGGCTGTAAGCTCCAAACTGAAATAAAAGCTTGGCCAGCAGCCCAGAGCTTCACTGTATTTTGCTCAGCCAGCCATAATCTGGCAGAACAGAGTGAACACATTTGCAGCCACGTGATGGAGAAGCCCGTCGGGCCAAGCTGATTTCCTTGTGTTGGGTAAATGTGATCTTCAGACTGAGCACACCAGCGGCTTGGGAAAACGTGAGAAAGTGGGAAACAACCGGCCACGGGCTGCAAACCGAAGGGCAGCAGAGAAATTACTGGAGGAGTTTGCTTTAAGGTTAGAATTGCCAGTGGTGGATTTTAATGAGGTGTTAACTGGATCCCAGGGCTGAGCACCACATCTCCACTGGAGCTCCACACCACCAGCTCCTGCAAGGATCTGGGAGAACCTGGATTGGAAAAAGCACTGGAAAGTCTTCATTTGGAGAGGACTGAGAGCTACCCATCAGTGTGTCAAAAATGCAGAATGCTGGGTGGTTTTGAAGTCCACACTGAGGAGACTCAGAGGCGCTCAGTCCTGCCAGGATGTGGCCCAGGGCACATCCTCCAGGGCTCAGAGTGTGCACACAGCCCTGGAACAGCCACTGCTGAACACGGAGAAACATCCATGAAGTGAGACAGGCCAGAGGATTCCACCTGGAAACCATGTGGGATAACAGCTGTCCCCACGATCAGGTATTGTATTGTGATAGTAGTGATAATAATGAAGAGACAAACAGCACCCCTGGGCAGTGCCAGAGCTGCACATGATCCCTCAGAGCAGGTTACATGTGGATGCAGAAAGAAAAGCCCCCAAAAAAAGACCTTAGGAGTACATCCCTGCTGCAGATAAGAGCAACTCGGCTGAAGCAGCCACCAGAGTATGTAAGAAAAGTGAGATTTGTTTACTTTCTAACAGAAATAAATGGATAAAGCAGACACGTGCAGCACCTGGTGAAATCAGAGACGCACACGAGTTGACAGTTACACCTCCAGCTCTTTCCTTCTCCTTGGCTAATGACTCCTTTTCACGTGTTCAGTGCAGCTTCCAGACAGACTACCACAATTTCCAACAATGACATCAACCGTGTCACACAGAGAAAATTGAGCAGATAAGAGACTCTGGAAAAGTGCTTCTTAAACCTGGTGATGAGCTGGTCCAACTAACAGATCAGCCTTTCTGAGGGCAGCCACGTGATTATGGGTGCATCAACACCAGGACTTGGAGTCTGGACAATCCATGCCCCGATTTTTGAAGTGCCAAGGCACCAAGAGCCAAGGTGTTTCAGAAGCAGACACCAAAACCACAGCTGTCCAATGTGTGTTACTGAAGGCTTGTGGTTTAACCTCCTCAGAAGGCAGATATGCAGGTTAACTTTAAATATGCTTCACTCTTCCCTAATTCTCGAATGTAAGTATAGAGTTGAGCGATGCAGGTGTTCACAAGGTCAGCTTCCTGCTCCATTTTATTCTATTGGTGTTGCTCTCAAAAAAAGTTCTGTCGCTCCAGAAACAATTCAAAAAATGCTCTAACACTGCAAAAACACCTTCAGCTGGTGAGCAACCCCTGTGGCTTTTTGCCTTTGTGAATTACTAGAGTAAGGCACGGTAACAACACATGGCTGAGGAGCATGACACAATCTAGATGTGCAATTTATTAACCTGATCTGCTATTTATGATCTTCCAAGAGAAACAATCCTCACTACAGGCAGGGACGGAACCCCTCAGTTTTCTGTGTACAGCTCTTGAAACAGAGGGCAGGCCCTTGGACAGCTGGTGACAAAGGCCATGCCATGGTCAGTCTCTTGTGACTAACCTGCTCAGGTCCCTGGAAAAATCTGGAAAACCAGACTGGGAATTAAACAACAGTTCCCCAAGGCAGTTGTAGTTTCAGTCCCCAAAATCTGCACACTCTTTATTAATCAGAGCAGTGATCACCCAGCTGGACAGGGCTGGGATTCTGGCCACCCTTCTTTAGAACTCCACCCTCACCCAGCAATAAGCAGAGAGAATTGGGCTGTTTCACGGGACAAGCCCAGCATATAAAAAGTTTACACCAAACCAAATTATCCAGGATGAATGCAGCACCAAAAACAAAACAAAAACCCAAGACCATTGAGCAAACATATACCACTGTGAAAATTTTACTTTGACATCGATATGCTGCTGTGGTGTACTTCAAACGACAAGCTCAGCACTTGCAGTAATTTCAGATCTCTATCTGCTTTTTCACTCTTCGAAAGCTAAGCTGAAGGCAGTGTTTTAGACGCATTAGGAAAAAAAAGGGCAGACAAAAAAAACTGGAACCAATAAACTTTCTCCACCTTAATCCTGAGGAAGCAGGAAGAGACCCTTGAGTGTCTTTTCAAACAGTTTTTTTCTTTTTTAAAGACATTTTCATAGTGCGTATGCCACGGCCAGACCAAAGAGGCTCTCGGACCTCAGGTAAGCATTACCTCATCAGATATGGTACTGAAATCTCTTTGTGCTGTGCTGGAAGCAGAAT
Organism: Pardalotus punctatus; assembly: GCA_013400915.1. Taxonomy (NCBI): domain Eukaryota; kingdom Metazoa; phylum Chordata; class Aves; order Passeriformes; family Pardalotidae; genus Pardalotus; species Pardalotus punctatus. Next base: position 85,678 of record VZTX01020035.1, on the reverse strand, counting down.
GTGGGGACACAGAGAGGTTCTCTCAGGTTTGCAAATGCCCTATCAAGGATGTGCTGGGGGAGAGGGAGCAGGGGGTTCCACCCAGCAGCGCCGCATTACACCCACAGAGAGCGCGTTGTGTCACTCCAGCTCTATCCCGACACACCCATATTTTACAGCACACAATGTACTGTACAATTCACAATGCCAAGAAACTCAACATATCTAATCTGGCAGAAAAACAAAGTCATATCAGGTTAATCCAATTCTTAAATTGCACAACTTTGAAAAGCCAATAGGAAAACAAATCTTCCCCCTCGCCTGTGCTCCCCCAGCCCTCCTTCCAGCACACGTACCCTGCCACGACCTACTTTTCCTCTTTGATCCCTCAACGTTTTTAGCCCACTCTCACTGTCCCCTGTTCCTCTGTCACTCCTGACCTCCCTGCAGCCCAGACCCCGGTGGAAGGGTGGAAAGTTTCCCAGATTAGAGGCAGCCAGCTCCGTGTGCAGGACGGGATGAGCGGCAGGATGCGCACACAAGGTCACTTGGACACCCGCCCGCGTGTGACACCGCAGTAATTGTGGTAAGAGCCACCAAATCTGGAGTTAGAGCACTGCAAGGTAGCTTCAAACGAGGTAGCAGAGCTGGGGTGACTGCTGCACAAGAGGAAAAGGAAAGAGCAAGGTTGCATAAAAGTCCTGAAAATTTTTCAGTCAAATAACTGTGCTTGGCTTTGGAGAGGATCAAGACCATTCCATTCCCCAGGATCAGAACTTCCAAGATCTTGCTTGCAAACCTTACAGCTCATTTTCTAAATTCTCTTTTTAAACAAAACCTCTGAGTCTCATCTCATCATAGAACCCGAGAAGCTGACAATTTCCAAGGAAGAATGATGGAAAAAAGTTTGTGACCCCCCCTCCCTCCAACACACACTAAACCAATTAAATCTGGTTTCTCGCAGATTCTTTTCTCAAAGTGAATTGGCATCTCACGGTGTCTAAAAGGGTGTCAGCTTTTCTAGAAGCATTTCACACAGATCAGACATTTTAAAGGTCTTACGTAAATTTTCTGATGTAGAAAATGCACATTTGCATTACTCTTCCTGCTCAGCAACACATTCCCATCCTATATCCACTCATTTATTTCCATGAAATTTTAGGACTCTAATTATTCTTCAGAATCACAACTTTTTTGCTACATTTGGTTAAAATCAGCCGATATAGTCAAAAATCAGCAAGGCAGAACAGGCAAGAGGCCATACACACCTAGCATGACCAGATTTGGGTTTTTTTCATAGAAAACCGAGAAAAAAGGAAAAGACCCCACTGCTCATCTCTCCCAACAAGCAGGAACTGCGGGAGTTCTGTGCCCAGAAGGGCCAAAGCCCCACCGAGGGGCCACAGCCACAGGGATGCAGATGTCACCACCACCCACATTTCCACCATGCAGCACAAGGAGAGGCAGCAGTCGAGGGCTGGCTGCTGCAGGGCCCTTCAAATTCAGTTTAACCCTCTCTGTTTTGATGAGCAACAGGATTTGGGGTTGAGTGCTCAGTTTCTACTTACTAAGCATTACTAAGGCAAGAACACAGCTGGCATTTTTTAAGCAGACTTCTTGCTGGAATAAGATTCATTTCCAAATACTGCAATGGTAGGTTTTTAAAAATGACTGAGTTTTTTTAAGTCATCTCCTCTGCTTCAGCATAGGCCTTGAGCCTGTGCTTTATGTTCTGCAGCCTTGTGCAATGTGCTCTTCTACAAGAAGGTTTAGTCCTGTTATTTCAATAATCTTGCTGTCCAAAAAATATTGATTCCTCCATTAAATGCATTTCTGCATTGTTTTGTGTTTTGAAGTTTCACATTATTGTTCCTTCATTTTTTTTCCAAATGCAATTTACAGTTTCCTTCCTCTCCACAATTAATTTCTGTTGGAGAGCTTTCACCTGTCCCACACCCCTGCTGAGTGACCAGGTCACCTCAAAGACATCGATGTCCACATAGACATTAAGTAAGTGGGAGGTCTTGCAAGTGTTTTAAATAAAACTTAAGATCCAATCACTGCCACACAAATTAATTGATCTTGCTGTGGACAGAGAACCCTGTTCATTCATTTGTTTATTAAATTCAGGAGAACCAACCAGTTCTGTAATGAATTACTTAATCTTTGACCTATTGTCCATAGCCATGTTCCAGAACAAAGAATTTACAGCAAGCTGAGCTCCCTAAGGCTAATTGGAAAAGAACGCTTTTTTTTTTTTTAATTTAAGCCATTCTTCCTCTTCAACAAATCTTTTCCAAACTCTGCATTTTTGCGTCTCTGCTTATACACCTACATTTCTAAGGATGACATTTGGTTACAGGTGAGTTATTGCTCTAGATCACTGTAGCTTCTCCTTGTAGGGAACACACACCAACACATCCATCTGTGGGCTCCTGTTTTGAGTAGTTATCTACATTTTTGTTCCAGTTAACAAGGAGCTGAGCTCTCTAGAACCCTAATGCAAGTTGGATTTTTTTATTTCCTCCTACAACAGCCACACACCAAAACAAAGAGCTCCACGATGCTCAGCGCCTGTTTTCATTAAATCCCAAGTCATATGAGCAAGAGAATAATGCCAGTGGGATGGAGAGCTAGAGCTGTTTCTCTCAAAGCTGAGCAGAGAACCCCGAAGCAAGAGCTCGCCACATCAGAGGAGCAATGCAATGGTGTTGGATGGCACACAACGAAAATCTGGGCCAAATTTAGCCCTAGCAAAACTTACTTGAGAGAATGGGACAGGGGAAGCAGAGCTGTACAACAGCTTCAAGTGTGTCAGAAATGTGAGAGGTTGAACAATGACTTGCATTTGCTTAAAACTTGATGGATAGCACCTCAGTCATGCAAAGCTGAAGAGCTGTGAAGAGCACCAGAATAAAAGAAAATAGAAAAAAAAGAAATGCTGCAACACATGCTGCCTGACCTACCTGTGTTAGCCCTCCCTACTGCAGCTCTCAAGACCAAATTCAGCTTTGTGATAAACACAGAGCTTCTTTATAACCATTTGTTCATTAAAAAAAAAAGATATAAGCTAAAAAATACATTCATTTTGACACAGTTGTGCATTCTACACTCATTTTCTATATCAAGTGATTATGTATAACTTAGACCATTAAGTGTAACAGATTTGAGGTTTAAGTAAATGTTTTTTTTCAGAGCTTTCATTATCTTCTTAAGATAGAAGAGATCAACCCACAATTAATCTCAAATATAACTTTTTCTTCTTTTTCTTTCTGATCACCAATATTCTGTGAAATTCAGACAAAATATTGAAAATATATTTTGTTATGAAAGGAAGACTTAAAAAAAAAAAAAAAAAGGAAACCTATGCTCACGTTTGTGTGATAATACTAAACAGCTCCATAGTGTACTGCCAGGCAACCAAACTTCTGATTTCATAATGCTCTCTACAGTCCTTTTTACTGATGGTGACTAAGTCCTTTCATCCTATAAAAACTCCACTGGCCACTGAGAGCTGTTACTCCCCTTAAAAAAAAAAAAAAAAAAATCCAGAAAGATGAATGACAAGAGAGTGAATGGTGACATTTTGCTGCTCCACCTGGGAGGTGAGGGAGAGCAGTCAACAAGCTGCCTGCCTGCTGAGCAATACAGAAATCAGGGAGACCACATGAGGAGCAAAGTACTTATTGCTGAGATTAATTGGCAGAATCTGGCCACTGCAGCTCCCACAACTGCCAATTTGCTGTCATAAAAATATGTAGAGATTGAACAATTTAATGTGTTTCCTAGTAGCTCCATCTAATCAGATAATATCAGTGTCTTTGTATACATCTCCTGATGAGGTCTTCTCTCTTCACTAGAATGTATTGTTTTATGAAAGACTTCAGGGTGTACTTGCTCCTTAAAAAAATCAGATCACTGCACTGAGAACCATTCAATCATTCTGCAATGCACTTTTGAGATGGGAAGCAAATATCTGAAAAAGACATTGTACTTTTCTAAGTAATTTTAACAAGCTTGACACTCAAGACATCCCTGAAAGATATTTAAGGGGACAATAACCCCCCCCCCAAAAAAATCCTAGGTGTTCCCTCTTCCTATGTCTGAAGAGCCTTTCCTTGCAAAGGGAGCTCTCCATGTGGAATGCACTACGAGACCTGGAGAGTCAGGCCAGGGATATCTAAAAGCACAGCCTAACACCCAAGAATATTTCATGCTGTTTACTGTTTGAACTCTGAACTAACTTCAAGTTCTTTCACGCAGTCAAGCAATTATTTAACCAATAATCAACATTTAACTGTGAATATTAAAATTAGCTCTCTTGAAGGAGACACAGTGTTCTTGCTTCCAGCATTAACAAGCCTGTGCGTTCAGCACTTTTTTCCCCCTGTTATCATGTGACAGGCTATTTTTAATATTTGCCTCAATATATTTTGCATCTTCCTTTGATCCAGAAAGCAGTTTTGCGAGGCCTGCCTGCAGATTGCACTTCCTTGGCAGTGGCAGTGGCAGCGCAGGGCGCAGCTTTTCCGTGGCAGCGCAGCTCGGGCCGGGCTGGCGGTGGCAGGAGCGGAGGTGGCTGAGCTTTGGCTGCACAGGGCACGGACACGTGCCTGGAGCACATGGTCCTGCAGGCAGCAGGAGCCTCACGTGAGGCTCAATGTGAAGAGCAGCTCCTGGTACCAGCCCGGGGATGGTGGAGCTGGTCATTCCCATCGTCACGTGGGAGAGCAAAGGTCGGGAAATTCCCAGCTCCCTCCTGGTGCTGCAGGTAGAGAGCCCTTGGCCTCTGAGAGACACCCAGGGACTGCTTGTAAACAATGATTAAAGCTTAGGAGAGGATTCCACGCGCAAGCTGGCAGCTGGGAATGCTGCCCTGCACTCTGCCAAGCTGGGCTGGAGGAGGAGGTCACGTTAAGAAAGGCAGGGAAGGAAGGCTGCAATCCAGGGAGTGCTGCACACACACCCTCTGGGGGCTGCCCCGGCACCAAGTCATCATGCCGGGATCAGCCTGCATGGAGCAAGAACGAGCCTCTCCCTGCGGGCTGCGGTGCCCATCACGAACAAGAGCTCCAAAATACACTGAAACCACCCAACGGTGCCTGCTGCCAGGCACTGCAGCCCAGGCTCCCTGTGAAAAGCCAGAGGTAATGGATACTGCACTCTAGACAGAATATCTGGGTTGATCAAATAAACCACATTTCATAAAAATCTTTCTGTTCTTAGAGGGGTGGGAGGTGTAAGTGCAATTCACATGGAAACAATTCTCAGCTTGTTGAATAATATACCCCTGCTTTATTTTTTTAAGTGAAGACTTGCAAATATTGCACATAGGTGTATTTCTGCAGCAGATTACAAAGCTTGTTACTCTTTTTTTTTCTTTCCTTAAATGATCTTTGGCAAGTAGTCTAAGGCACCCAACCATGCAGGCAACACAGACAGAAAACCACCATGAGAGAACACGAACAAGGAGGGAAATCTCTCAGAGCCCCCAACAGCCCCATCCTCCTCCGGAGCAGGGCAGAAACAACACCAGGTTATCACTGTGCCAGCAGCATCCCTGTGACACAGCCCCACATCCAAGGCTTTGGCGGCAAACAGAAAATTCAGATCTAAACCACAAAATCCCCAAAACCTTCTCATTAGGGTCCTCCACCAGACCCAGCAGATGCTTCTCCAATTCACACCTTTCAAACCCTTTACAGTGCCTGCCCCAATCACCTCCATCAGGGCTGCACCGAAAAGAGCCAGGTAAAAAGCAACAACCAACTAGTTACCTGCAAAATATGAACCCTCCCTTTACATACAAACAGCTAAAAATTACTCCAAATTTCCTTAAGGACTCCGCATTTAAATAGAGACTTAGATTCCACCAAAGGACTACACAAGGTGTGCAACAGATGAAGAACCACCAAATTGTGTTTGCACTAATGGGTTACTTTAAAAACTTCATAAAAATCTGAAAACCTTTTCCTGAGGAGACCACAGATTTCAACCGACCTACAAGCATGTAACACCAAGACAAAACAGAAGTTTTAAATGCATCTACACATGACAATGAATGGTGGTTTGCAATGCTAAAATAAATCAAAATACTATTTTTTATTAACAAAATCAGCACTGTGAAAGATAAATACATGGTTCCACTCTTGCAAGCCATTACCCTGTGTCCCTCATCAAAACAAAACCAGAAATTGCTGTAACTACATGCCCTGAACAGAAAGGTCTGGGAAGTAAGTGCTTGCTTTGTTCTTTGCAGATGATAAAAGTGGTGAGCCTGAACATCTTTCCATTGACCAGACCATCTGAGCTGGAAATACAGAATTAAGTTATAGTCACACAGATCCTTTTTGTTGCCATTACATTTTTTTAAGGAGGGGGGGGAGAAAATCAATGAGGATTTTGGCAATGTCAGGGTCAGCACAGCTTTGCTGAGCCTGCTGACACTCAGAGAATGCCAGCGCAGATCTCCTGATCTCCTCCAGACACGGCACAAAACACGTTCGGGCAACACCGCTCGTTCCTACAGACAGATAAGGCTTGTGCTGGAACACATGCACAAAATTCAATCTCCTCCTGCTGCTCTCCCACGGCCCGGGCGTACTCAGGAGTCACAGAGTGACAGAGTGACAGAGTGCCAGAGTGCCAGAGTGCCAGCCGGGGCTCCACGTGCAGGGGAATGTCCCCCCGGCCCGGGCAGTGCCGGCTGGCACCTGTGACCACCTGCACGTGAGTGACCCTGGGCCAAACCTGCAGGGCCATTTCCAGAGGGGCAGCAGCAGCACAGGCTCGGACCCTTCCTCCAGACCCACATGCTCAAACAGGCTCCCATTGCAAGGGAAAACTCAAAAAACACACACCAATGAAGTATTTTTCGAATTGATATCACCTAAAACATTGAGTTTTCTTGAAAGTAGTAAGATCACATGGAATAAATTTGTACTGAAATTGTATACTTCCTACTACTTGTTCTTTGCTTTATTACAGTAACACAAATCACAACACTATGCATACTGGAATGATAGCTCACACCAATTAAAAACTTTTATGTGACAATAAAAAAAAAATCTATTTTAAATGTCTTAAGATATATTAACCAACATGCTCCATTACAATGATTTTAACATTTACCTCCCTGTTGCAAAGCAGCACATTTACCTTGGCACTTTCATGACAACTCTGAAGAGCTCATTTTTACTTTTACTAAATTTTTAAAAAATATATACTGTTATATTCTCAGACTTGCTCCAACGCTAAACTGTGAGATGATCTCTTCAGCACTGATCGTCAGAGATTTTCACAGGACAACACATAAAAATTTCAACGACCTGATGATAAACCAGACTACTGTTAATTAAGTGACAGTTCCTATCCATAATGGGGGGCAAGAAAATATTATTTAAGAAGTGAAATGAGCTCCCTTAAAAAAAACCAAAAACCAAAACATTAAAAAAAATTATTTTCTTGTTAAGGCAAGATGGTGGTGGGAAAAAGACCTGCAAATTTAGATGTTTTATCCTACCCCAAGAGACATAACATCCTTTACAACAGCAAAAAAGCGCACAGTGAGGTAAGTGTGTAACCCTGGGCTGCAAATGGCTCAGGAAAAACTGAAAAAAATCAATGAGTCGAAAAGTCGCACAGACAGCTGATTACAAATAAATTCTGACAGGTGATCATTAAAAGCCTGGCTCACTACCAGGCTCCTCTGAAAAAAAAAGAGAATGAGGACCGATTATCTGCTTTTAATTTTGTGTGTGCACAAGCGACAGAAAACAGTGTAGCACATATGCACTATTTTTAAAGCTGGCGCAGAAAAAGCAAGGGGTTTCATGTTCTGCTCTTGCCGATTCCAAATATATTTTAACTTTGGACACCCTTACAAGTTACTAGTTAACCATGAAAAGCCTTGAAACAGAAACACAAAGCAAAGTCAAATCCACACAAAGTAAAAGTAAATGAAATCCATGACTAAACACACACTTCTCATGGGGGGCCAAGGAGTCAGCTGACAGGTTTGGGGAGCTTTGGGGGGTGTTTTATTTCTTTTTATCGAGACAGGAATGCTGCAAACTTGTAAGACATTTCTATTTCACGCTGCTCCACAACTTTTGTCCCTCTATTTATTTATTTTGCCTCCTTATCAGATGATTCTGACAATGACTTCGCACGCTGAGCATGGCAAACGATCAAGGAGAAGGGAGAGGAGTGGTTTCCTGCTGCCAAGAGCACACTTTGCTCTAGCACACCTCGTGTGAGCAGAAGAGCACAATAAATAAGTCACTCTCTGTATTTTTTATTTTTATTTTTTTAAGAAAAAAAGGCAAAGGTCCATGTTTCCCAAACTTCAATGCTGACACTCTTCCACTGCCCATGATCTCAGCCATGCTGGTGTCAAGCCAGAGCAGTTACTCTGGATTCAGACTGGTGTCTCTAAAGGGATGATCTCAAGTGCTAATAAACTAATAGAAGACTTCCACTGACATCAAACAGGCTGGAATTGTGCATTACAACCAGACCTTGGACTCCATGGTGTTTTCTTAAGCTTAAGGTGACTACAGATGCAAGCTATGAACTCAGGTCAGAGTTACACTCAGTTTATGCCAATTTAAGCAAGATTATAATGTCGTTCCAAAACTCAGTTCCTGTGGCAAATTTTACTTTGCTCAGTAGAGAGTAAGATTACGGCCAAAATTTCAAGTAAGAAGCATTAACCTTTAACTCCAGAATAACTGCCCATTCCTGTGTTCTCACATCAAATATTGGCTGAAGGAATATTTTCGTTCACAGTTCTTTTCCCTGCTCATTTACCATGGCATCTTTGCCACTCTGTCTGTGGTCTTTTTACTTGCTAACAGCTAAGATACTAACTAAGATAGCCAAATTCCCTTGGAATTCCCAGAGCTTTCCTTAGTTAAACAAAAATCCTGGTGGAGCAGCTTAACGATAAGTGGAGCTATTGTTTTTATTTTCTGGAGTGTGAGTGACAGGAATCCTCTGGGCTCTCTAATGCTGCCTGTCAGCTGCACAGGGAGAAGCAGTGATTTACAGTGGGGAGGAGGGGCCCAAGCCAAATTCCACAGGGAAGTTCTAAGGGCTGATTTACCTGGTCTGACCGGGCTCTGCATGCAGTTCTGAGACACCATGCCTGGATGGACTGAAGTAGAAGCCCTGCTGCTGAGGTCCATGACAGAAGGTGATGCTGAGGTAGCTTGCTGGAGACCTGACTGGTGTGGGCTAGGCTCATGCTGGTTTGGGCTGGGTGGAATGCCATTTTCTGAGAGGAATTCTTCCAGGTCCATGTATTCCAACTGGAAAGTGTCTCCATCGTATGGCAGTGTCTTGTCCCATAATGTTGGACCCAAGAAAGCTGACTGAGGGACTGTGGTACCGGTGCTGTCATCATCTAACTTCTTCTCTTTGTCTTTTTCTTTACCAAATGCTTAAAACAAAAAACACATAATAAGGATGTGAAAGCTCAGTAATTAAAACATTAGCCACTACCATTTCCATTATTTCTGCTGTACTCTCAGGTTTAAGAAAGGAATATTCCCTTCAGAAAAATAACTCTTTGACTCTCTACTTGGAAGGGAATTGAGGGGCCGTGCCAGCTGAGCACCTTTGCTGGATCCAACCACATCTTTGAGATTTCCCTCCGTTTTTAGTTACAAATTCCACTCCATGCACGGCTTTGAATGTCAGCTTCAATAAGTACTCAACAGACTTAAAAGTGAACATTTAAGTATTCCAGCAAACTGGAAGCTGTTGATGTATTCTGTTGAAAAGGAACAGTCTTAGCCTAAAATCCCTGGAATCTGATATCCTGTCATTCTTCTAAACTAAGGTCCCGATCTTGCTAGTCCTTGCACAGGCAAAGTAGTCCTCAAATTCTGGACTTCCAAACGTTACTAACGTACAGTGGCAAAGGCTGACAGAATACGGATTTGATGTGCACAAGAGGCAACAAAAATTTTAAAGGTAGAAGCAAAGAAAAAGTTAAACTGAGGCTTCCTCATTTCTACAGCCTCCAGTGATTTCTATTCACAGTTTTGAAGGGAAACGCCTGATTTTCTCTGCAAGATCTGCAAGAATCTGAACTCACAAAGCTTCCTGTCAGCTACCGAGCCTTGGCAGCATTTTATTTTTAACCTCATACAAGAGCCCCGGTGAAATCCTGCTAGTCGCTTGGCAGTGGGACTCGGAAAGCCGAGGAGACAGGAACTGCCAGACCTTCCCGGGGTTTCTGCTCTCCGTGCGCGCTCGATCCGTTCGCGATACGCGGTGCGGGTATTCCCGGGCTGCCTCCGCTTCCCGGGGAAGCTGCAACTTTCTCCCGTTGAACCGGGGGCCGCGGGGCCGGGAGGGGTTTTTTGTGGGGTCTGGGATGGGGATCCCGGCCCCCTTTACCGAGCACCTTTACCCGAGGCACCGAGCGCCCTTGGCGTCCCTCCCCCGGGACCGGCGATGGGAGCACCGAGCGCGTCCCGTTAGGTCGGGCCGGGGCGGCCGCCGCTCCCCGCAGAGCGCCCCGAGCGAGCACTCCCTGGCCTCCATCGTCGGGGGAGCACCCGGGGGGGGCGGAGGGAAAGGAAAAAGGGAAAGCGATGCCGCGGACCCCGAGTGACGGCGCGACCGGGGCGCGCTGCGAAGGGTCCCGGGGAAGCCTCACCGTCTTCGTGAGCGAGCGGCAGCTTGAGCGGGTTTTCCAGCAGGGACTTCAGCACGCCGTAGGTGGGCGGCAGGAACGGGGGGTTCAGCGGGAGCGGCCGCGACATGGTCGGTGGGGGCTGCCCGCGGCGGCGGGGAGGGGGCCGGTGGGGCAGCTGCGCGGCGAGCGGTTCCTTCCCCCTTGCTGTGGCCGCTGTCGCGGCGCGGGTGAGCCGGGCGCGGGGCCGGGCCGAGCGCCGGTGGCGA
>VZTX01020035.1:3029-70951 GCA_013400915.1 Pardalotus punctatus | reverse complement strand
CCCCGCCACGGAGAAACGGCGGGGTCCGGTGGGGAAATGGCGTGTCCTGCCTTGAGAAGAGATTTCCTGCCGAGATGGGAGGTGTCCTGCTGGCAGGGGTCCTGCCAAGGGATATTGTCCTGCCAGGAGGGATGGGGGTCCGGCCGGGGGGGGTGTCAGCAGTGTCCTGCCGGAGGAAGCGGTGTCCGGACTGGGGCTGTTGCCCTGCCGTGGGATGTGTTCTGCCGCCGGGGCTCCGCCACCGATCGTATCATCTGCCCCCGTGTCCCGTGCCCGGCCCGGGGGCACCGTGCGGGTCGTGCCCTCGCTGGGGCAGGAGCACCCGGCCCCTCGGGGTCCCTGTGCCGCTGCCGCCCCGGGCCGCTCCCGCTGGAGCGCACGGAGCACTGCGGGTCACAGACCTGGCTCGGGCCGTGACCTCCCACTGCAGGGACAGCGTTTGGGTGACCCCTGGCCTGGCCTGCACCCGGTCCTGCCCTTGGGTCAGAATCTGCTCGTGCCCCTTTGCTGAAAACTCAATAAAGCTCCCCCCGCTCCAAGTTACTTTATGTTTTACAAAGGAGGGACTGCAGGTTTTAGGTTAAAATTTCCAGCCCGGTTCATGAGATACATTTTTCTGGATGTTCTGCAGCAGTTCTCGTTCTCCTACCCATTGCCTTGGCATAGCCTGTAATGGAAATTGGGAATTCTGCTCTGAAATATCTCCTGGAAACATGACTGCAGAGCTTTTTCCTTGTACAGAAAGCTGGAGTGAAAGTTGCTTTTTTAGGGATCCAGCTGACCAGTATGTTCCAAGGGACCTACTTGTATTTTCTCCATAAACATGGATAAAAGTGGGGCAGGAAGACAATGCCATGATTACTGATCATGGCTCAGCAGAAATGTTACTGATGAATGGAGAGACACCCACTCCCATGCTGGGAGACAGGTATTGTACGGTCAGCATGTGATCTAGAACTCTGGGTGTATTTAAATATAGACTGGTCTGAAGAATTCAGGCTTTTCCTATCTCAGGGTTAAATGGGAGTCAGTACTGTATGTGCAGTGTGAGAAATCTCTCAAACCTGAGTAAAGCTTCTAGTCAGGTTTTCGTATGGTCACAGCTGGACTGCTACTGTCACTTCATTCCTCTGTTAAATATGTTCTGTCTGCAGAAGAGAGTTGCAAAAGTAGGTGAACAGAGAACGAGCTAAAAGATGGAGAGGATAAATAATGCAGAACAAGTGTTCGGGTCAAGGCACAGGACAGACTGAAAAAGCAAATGGTTTATAGTACCTTGAATACCCAGTGGTTCATCTGCTGAGTGGATCTCCACCTCAACCCTTTGGGAGCCAAAACAATGGATGAAAGGATTGAGTGAGATGCACAAAGAAAAGAAAAAAAAGCAAAACCTAAACAGAGGAGAGAATTTGCAGAGGCTCATGGTTCAGCCTTTGTTTTAGTTCTGATTTGTCCCAAAGCAGTGCGAGGTTCCCCGGCTGGCCTCCTCGCAGGGCAGTGCGTTTCCAGCTAAGTGAGGCAGAACGCCGAGGTCCATGAAAAGCCACGATACCCACACCCAAGTGAGCTGAAAAGCAGCAGCTTTTGAAGAGGAGGTCGAGAGGCACCGAGGAGCGATGCCTGCTCCCCACATCCCTCCCCTCCGCAGAGGTTCTGGCCAGAGCCCTCTCTTGGCTTTCCAAGTGAAGGCTGCTAGCCACAGCGCTGAATTACTGAAAAATGGTTGTTTATTGTCCCCGTGGGGTGCAGCTGAGCGAGCTGCCATGGCTCCTCACAAGAGGAAAAATGCCTGTTGAATGAACCATGAGCTGCTCCCACCTTTTCTTTTTCATTAGTTTTTAATTTTTTTTTTTTTTAAGTGTAATTGAATGTGGGAGAGACAGGTTTGGAACTGCTTTTGGGTGATGGCAGAGGAACTTCTCTTAAGTAATCTGGGGTTGTTCCAAAAGGCATTCCAATTCTCAGAAAAATAGGCATTACTAGTCATTGCTTATATGCTGCGAGTTGAAAGATTAATAATTTTCTCTGCCAAAGTTTGCAGTCAGCCTTTACCATGACAGGGTAGATCAAATACATGTTCTTGCCTGGGCAGCTGACCTGGTTTGAACTCAGCAAGTGTGGCTCTCAGTGATGACTACAATTTTGGAACAAATACTCTGCTCTGCTTTTTAAAGCAACATTCCCCTTGTAAAGCATTAACCAGCCTCTCAAGGCCGTTCCAGGCACCTCGTGCCTTTGGTGCCTTGGCGAATTATTTAGACCCGGTAGGTGTAAGCAGCCAGATGACAGAACTGGATTGAGACGAGAGATAAGAGAGTAGCTGGCCTGTTTTGCAGTCAGACCTTCCCCTGAATAAGGACAACTCCCAGCTGGTGCCAATGGGAAAAACAACTTGATCCTTCCATTTATTCCTCTGTACTCCATTCCTCTTCCTTTCTCACTCTTGGCTTGCACGCTGCAAAAAGACAGTTTAGAAATAGCTGTTCTTACATGCTCAGGCTGTTTGATTTTGGAATTTGGCATTGGTTTTACTGGAGACAGAAGAGCACCCACGAGCACAGAATAAAACAGCCCATCCCCAGGCAGAGCTGCAGCAGAAGGGAGGAGTGAAAGGTGCAGGAGCTGAGCATCCCCTCCTTAATCAGAGTTTCTATTGAAGTCAATGACCCAGATTTCTCTGACTTCAAATGGCTGCTTTCAGAGAGCTTGCCGGAGGCACGGTGCTGGGGAAGGTCAGGCAGAATTTAGCCTGAAGAATTCCGCATGCATAGGCTTATCAGCTCGGGATCTGTACAGCTTGATACTGCAAACCCGTGTTCTCCAACGAGCTCTCTCAAAGTCACTGGAGTGACTGCTGCCCTGGGCTTCAGCCTTGCAGGGCTGCCCTAAGCTTGGGATTTCTTTCTGTGGTCAGTTCTGTGGCATCCACCTTGCCCCCAGCTTTCCCTCTTAAAAAAACAAAATGCAGAAAGCACAGGCTAGTTTTTAATTCCATGGGTTTTGATTATTAAAAACCCAGAAGTGTGATAAACCTTTCTTATCTTTGGTGAGAAAGCCTGACCTTCTGCAGAAGCCTGAGAAAATTCCTACAGACAAAAATCAGCCTTCTAAACATAAAGGCATTAAAGTCATGCTATGTCTCTTTATGAAAGAATTATTCTAACAGCAGCAAGTAGTGCAGAAATGCACATTATTAACCGTATGCAGTTTGTCCTGCAGGTTTAGATTCATTAAATCTTGTTGATGAGACTGGGGGGGTTCTTTTCCCCCTCCTTTTTAATGCACTCCCCCTCTCAGTTCTGTGCGTTACCTGAGCAGGTTCCTGGCACTGCTGCCAGCCCTTCCTGGGTATCCCAGGTACCCCCAGCCAGGGCATTCTGCTAAATCAACACTTCTCTTATGGCCCATTTTATTCTATTTAAATCTCTCATCAGGAATTTCAGTTGGAAACTAGTTGCCATCTCATATCAGAATATGTTAAATACCAGCCTACCAGGCTTCCCGGGTTTTTGGAAACCTACTTATGCAAAAATCAATGCCACATAGAGACTGAACATTGTCTAAAGAGGCAAATGCACCCTGGATTCTGTGTGTGTTTGTGTATCTCCCCACTCTATTTGATACAGAAAGTCTGATTAGACCTCTAAAGATTACAGTTTAAAAGGGCTTGGAAAAACAGAGTATTAGTAAGTTGGATTTTTTTTTTTTTTAATGTATATTCTAACCCAGAATCAGCTTTACTGATAGACAGCATCCCAAAGCTGGATTTCGGTGGCATGGCTGGGTGTTTATCAGAAGGAAAAGGAGGTAGTTTCCCATAATCATATGTTGACTTTTTCTTACCAGTGTCCAGGGTGCTGCAGGACGGAGCAGCTGCACACTGGGGACTGCTCCGAGGGACAGGCACAGATCAGAGCCCTCGTGCCTCTGCTGAGCTGGAGTCAGCAGCTCTGCAGAGTCCTGGTGGCTCCTCTGCAAGCCCAGGCTCATTGCTCGTGTCTCCTGCGAGGACAGATGTGCACAGAGACAAAGTACACTGAAAGAGACACCTCATGTTTGCTATTTCAAGCAGCTCTCAGCTTTGTAAAGTTGTTTTTCTGCATTAAAGTGAAATGTTGAAGTTAATTGAGATGAATACAATGATAGCTGGCAGCTGTATCATAACAACCCCTCAACATACACAGGCACAAGGAAGCAGAGCAGCCCTGCTATTGTTTGTTGTTTTCTCTGCCTTTGACTTTTTTTTTTTTATGCCATGATTTCTTTTAAAGTTATCTGCTCTGATCTGCAGCAATGTGGGTGCATAATTGGCTGTATTTGGACTAAAGATATTCTTGCCTGTATGTTTGCCTGGCCAGGCATTTAGACTACAAGCTATATGGAAAGCATCAGGCAGAAAGTTATGCAGAAAACATCAGACAGAACTGATTTAATATTAAGCCAACATTGTATTATTTTTATTCCCATTAATTTTTAAAGCCTTTGAAAAACTCTTTATTTAATTGGCTTGCAGAATAAGTTGGTTTTGAAGGCTTACAACTGGCATTTTCATAACAAGTTTCTTGGGTTTGGGGTTTTTTGGTTTGTTTATTATTTTTTAACTGCCGAAGGACATAAACATACTAAAAGTTTTCTGTAGTACCTGACAACATTTATGCAGGGAAATAAAGATGTCCTCCTCCTGTGTTTTCCCTTAAATGGCTTTGACCTGGAGAATACATTATGTTGATTGGCATGAGAAAGAAGGCTGTGATCTTATTTTTACTGTTTGTTATAGCAGCTTCAAACTTATCAAAGAAAGAAATAGAGGCTTTTTAGATGGCTGCTTGCCAATGGCACTAATCAGAATTTTAATGAGATTTTTCCAGGCCTAAATTAGGTCTAATTAACAATATATAAAGCTAATGTATAACGCCATAGAAGGATGTAGCCTACTGCATATAGAATGGGTTCCAATCTCTTTACAAATAGAAATGTTGAACAAAATGCTCGTTTTTCATGCAGGTTTACATATCTGCAGCTCCCTGGCATTTTTACTGCCTTAATTAACAAATTGCCTTTGGAAAACGTGGCCCTCGACTTCATAACAACTTTGGCATCCCTGCAGGGGAATAATGCAGGTTCTTCTGGCTGAAGCCCTGTGTGGTTCCCACTGACTGACACAGACTCCTGGGTCCTGCAGTGCTCCCTTTGCCATGGATGTGTCTCCCTATGTCCCACGTGTTCCCATTGTTTGTGGGAGAGAACTGGCCTGGGGCTCCCATTTCCCAACCAGCACTAAAGGCAGGGTTATATTTAGTCCACACACACTGTTTTTCTCCAAGCATTTAAGACAGAAAATGATTAACAACTCCAAAATGTCATCCTCAAAGCACAACATTGTTTCTGCCCCCAAAGGGTATTTTGTGCAAGGAGGGGTGAACCAAAAGGACTTTTCTCTTTCCTCTATGCAGGAGTTTGTTGTTATTTATGGTACTGCAGTTCAGTTCTCTCCTTGTCTGGCTGAGCTGTTACATCCAAACTTTTAACAAAAATTTTAAAAAATCTTGAATCCCAGTTGCTCAGATGCAGCTTAATGCAATTAAACACCTCAAAGTACAGAACTGCTCCTGCCTAAGTAAACATTTTTATTCACATACTCAGACCATTAACTAGGAACCCTCTTGCAAAGCCTCTTTCCAAATTTCATGTTTAGTAAACAAATCTCATTTCTTTATGCCAGCTAAATCAATACCTCTTCTGATTCATTTGGCTCATGAAAGATGAGCAGCAGCAGAAACAACGGGGGCAAAGAGCTCCCTGAAACAGGCCAGAGCAGAAGGAACAAAACCCCAAAATAAACTCTGCCCCTCTCACCAACTCGGGGTCATTCATTCTGGGCTGCTGGGCTGAGGTGTTCAGGACACTTGAGTGGGGCTTTAAGTGTTGCTCCACAACAGGTTTATCTGCAAAGCTGTAACCAGAGCTTACCCTAATTAATAGAATCTGTGGTTAATGAGGCAGTCTGTCAACTGACCATCAGCTTTGAACCAACGTCAGACACACTCCAAGTGATCTTAAATAGCCATTTCAGATGTGTATTTCTTGAAGTGTTTAAATAAATATATTCACATCAAGTTTAAGGAAAGAGCCAAACCACAGGGCAGAGGGAGCCAGAATCATTTTGCATCTGTTACAACACTCAGGATAATGTTTGGGTTGATTTATAGGGGAAATATTTGTTTTTGAGACAGAATTTTGGTAACTCAGAACAGATGTTCACAGCAATGTTGGAATACTGTCTGCCCATGCAGCTCTGTTAAATCAAGTGCTGCTACATATTTAAACTAATCTAGGAAAAAAATTAATATACTGTGAAATTGCTAATCTTACAAAAGATACATACTAATGGGATTCCAATTTGATTCTATTTCCATTTTACAATACAATAACACCTGCAAAAAATTACCAGAGCAGTGAGATTTCGTCTGTTTTGTGACCCTGAACAGAGAGGAAGTGCTTGTCTATCACTATTTTCTTCAAAGCGTTTTTCAAAGTGTTGAACCAATTCCTCTTTCTGACTCTTTTCCCACCTTCACTGAGCCAGGGAATATTTAAACACGGGGAGAGAAGAAGGTTCTTGTAATGTGAGAGTTATTTGTACCTCCTAAAAACCATCAATAATTCAGTACATTATTTTTTTAAAGTCCTATTTCTATGTCTTAAAGACCTCTGACTGCAGAGCAGCCGTGAGTGCAGCTCTCTTTCCCCACTGATCGCTCCCATCCATCACCACTCAGCCGGAGGAGGAGCGGGAGGCGTCTCCACCCTCGTTCCCTTGGCCGGGGGAGCGGCGTGGTCCGAACCCCACATTCGGCTTTGCGTTTGCCCCAGGGGCACTGAGCGCGCAGCTCCGAAGCAAACGGCACTTCTCTCCGTTTGGAGAAGCTGCCCTTTTTTCCTTTTTCCCTTTTCCCCTTTTTCCCTGTTTTCCTGGGGAGGCAAGTTGCAGTCTCCACTCCAAGCGCAAACATCCAAAACTATTTGCTGATGCGAATTCCAGGCTGCCAGCAGAGCTCTGCCTGATGTCTTTACCTTATGAGGGCTGCGATTTCTTCTAGGAACTTTCAGACAGTCTGGTGCAGTGTTCTTCCTTCCCAGGAGAGATCCAAGTGAGCTGGCATGCAGCTGGTTCATGGTTATCCCATTTGCAGCCACCTTGTCCTCCTGTGCCATCACTCTGTTCTTAGTGGCCGATGGCGCTGCTCGTGCCAGAGCCTGTTCCCCAGTGAAGCAAACATTTTGAATTACCATAAGCTGAGCTCTTGCCGGTGTGCCCAGCCATGCTCTGTTCCTGCTTTGGTGCCCTCATGGCATGGCATGGTCCCTCCCTCAGCCCGGGATGTGCTGCCACTGCCAGGGTGCCGTGTCCCCGAGTGCCACCAGCTGGGACAAGGGCAGGCAGAGCAGGGGGACTGTGGGGTCTCTTGGGGTCTCACCTGTTCTACCCCAGCATCTCACCCTGAGGGACGCACTGTTAACGCTGGGAGAAGTGGAGCCTGAGGCTTGTTGTGCAAACGCAGTAAAAATGCAGATTTTACTCGAGTGTGCTCTTTGCAGGCGAGTTCGTATTTATAGTGGTGCCATGAGTCACCTCCTCAGGTACCATGGATACCGAGCCCCATCCCTGGCTCCGTTCAGCGCAGTCAGCCTCTCGCAGTACTCTGCACTTGGGCTTGTACAACTCGGGCATTGTTTTCTCCTTGGGAACTCCTTTCTCTTTGTCCTGGAGCTATGGAGCAGGGCAATGCCTCCATGGCCAAGAAGCTTCCATGCAACAGAAACAAAATGTCAGCTGCTGCAGACTTTCAGAGAAGACTTTTGGAACATTTCTCTGACGCTTTGCTCGGGCATCCAGCATCATTTTATCTTGGTCATTACCTAACTGACTTGTCAACTATTCTGTTATGTAAATTCTTCCCTGGAAAACCTGTCCCTTTTGCAAGAAGCTCATATTGTCTTATTGTTTTTATTTTCTTGAGCAGGAGATGAAAAAGTTAGAAACTTTTTTTTAAAATTTTTATTTTTAATACTGTGTTTGAAAAACAATTTTTTCTTAAAGCTTTACACTTGATCTGGAGCCTTCACTTACTGGGCCAGTTCAGTGCAATTTGGTGCTGAATGTGGCTTGACTGCTCTGTGTTGTGATAGGTGAGGCTGGTTTACTTAGGAGTTGCACTGAGGTCCTTTGGAAGTCAGTCAAAGGCTTTATTATGCTCAGATTAGTAGCTCCTGAGTAATCTCTACCAGAACAATTCACTCTCACTAGGCTATTGGAACTTCGCAGGTGCTACAGCTCCCTGCTGCACAGACTGGGTGTGAAATTCAGAGAAATCTGTGGAAATGTCATATTTCCGGCAAAAGGGTCAGAAAAGGGTCCATGGTGATCCATGCAACTCTTTTCTGGAAAGGGAACACTGGCTTTATTATAAACACGGGATTTTTTGTTGTCTGAGTGCTTGTAAATTTGAATAAAAAGTAAAACATGCATGAGTTCTTGGAAGAGTATCCTGTTACTTTAATACACATTGCTGTTGCAGACACAAAATGCTGTGGTTTTGGTTCGTTTGGAGAACAAACTTTTCAGCAGAGACCCCCTTGTGATACGGCAGCAGCACACTCAGAACTGATGGGAGCTTGAAATCAACTAAAAATAAAATTTAAGCTTTCCAGTTTTATAACAGGCAACGGGAGATGTGACTTCTTTTTAATATTTTTAACACTTCCCCTCAAAATTACAAAAATCTGACTGATTTTTATTCCAGGTTGTAGGTGCTCCAGGCAGAGGACATTGCATACAAGAACTGAGCGCCCTGGCAGCCTGTCCCTGGCTGTCCCTGCTCACGGAGCACGGCAGCGACAGAGGATGGCAGGAGCTATTCTGGGCTCCCAAGTCCTCCCCGATGTCCTCCCTAATGTCACTTTCCTTTCATTCAGGCATGGATTTCTTTTATCTGTTCCAATAGCTGCTATTCCCTTTTACAAAGAAAGATCTCAGCTGGGTTTTCTGCAGCAGAGCTTGCTCTGCTCGAGCCCTGTGTGCCAGCAGTCCCCTGGTTTTTAGGTGCTGTTTTACAGCTGCTCAAGCGGCTGCTGGAAAGACCAGAGGGACAGCCTGGCACCGGGCAAATCCAGCAAAAAATGGTGTTTTTCCAGAGTAGGAAAATCTCACTCCAGCCCTGCATCTCACCAAAGCAGACGAGGTTTAGTGACTCCTTGTGCCTTGTTTGGCCAATAAAGATAATGTTTGTCCGCCTTGAGAGCTGCAGAGGAACGGCGGCGTTCCCGTGAGGATCAGCCCTGTTGTGAGCGCAAGAGAGGCTTCCCTGGAAATGTGGTACCATTTCAAGTGGAGACTCCGGGGAGAAGTGTGCCAGCAGCCTTTTCATCTTCCCTGCACCCTGACTCATGAATAAACATAGGCAGAGAGGGAGGAGATGAAAAGCGGCCAGGACCGTGTTGCTGCAGAGCTGGGGATCTTCCCGGGCAGTGCCTATAAGCGGCTCCTCTCTTTCGGGGCTGCCCTGGCTTTGAACAGAGGTGTTTCGGTGTCTCTCTGAAGGGAGGCAGAGCAGCCCATGGCACCCACGTGCTCCAGCAGCTCCCACAGATTTTAGGTCACATTAACAGCAAATCTGGGGATTTGCTCTGCTCCCTCTGCTCCCGCGGCTCCAGGCATCAGCCGCGTCTGATCTGCCTTCAAGGGAGGCTGGAATCTGTTTGAATCCCACTGTTATCTAAAATTCTAACAAGTACTCCACCTCCCAAAATTGTGTGAACCGGCACAGGGCTATCATGTGCAATAGCCTTAAAAATCTTGGCAGGTTAACTCTGAAGAAAATCTCTGGTTAGGCAGTAGTCCCTGCTAGCAATTACCAGGCTTTTATCTGTAGCTGTCAGTGCACTGTAAAAAGTGGCTGTTACTCCCGTTTTATAGAAGAAACAGATGTTCTAGGGACGTCTGAAGAGATTTAATGCAGAAACTGCATGCCTAAAAGGTGTTCTAGAAAATCCCATCATTATCACATGACTGATTTTATTCAGTGCACCCAGGAATTCAGATCTGCTGGCTGTGCTTTGCTTCTCTTCTTGTTTGTTTTAAAGCAATAGTTCTGAAGTTTTCATTTTGCTTCCCTCCTGAGGCAGAGGAGGAGCTGGAATGAGACTATCGTTTTACATTTATTTTTTTTTTGAGGCAAACTTTCAGGTACGGATTTATTCAAAACTTCTTGAGGTTTAATTTGGTTTTGTGATCAAGAGGCACAGAAGTCACATTTGTGAAATCCAATTAGGCTGCAGCCCTGGCAGAGACACATGACATGAGGCACGTACATCCATCTGAGTCCCTGTGCCTCGCTGCTTTTAAAGCCCTCAGCCTCCATGGCAGAGCTGTGCTTCTTATCTCAGGTATTTGGGATTACTGCAAACTCAATTTACCCACTCGGGAGCTGTCAGAGCTGCAGTCCTTCCCTTGGAAATGTGGTAGTGACAGGGGAAGCAGCTGAGCCCTGCTCTGCTCCAGGGCAGGGATCATGATCAGAGCTGGCTAGGGCAGGAGAGCTGTAGCTGGATGGATCCAGGAACAATTTCTGGATGCAGTGGGCACAGAGGGAGGAGGCTTTGGCGAGGAATTCCAGCCTGCTCTGCAGGTCTGTGCTCAGTCACCTCTCTGCCTGCAGCCGGAGCTTGTCAGTGCCTTTACAGGGAACACTGGTTTTTGGATTGAGGGCTCTGCACTACAATGAGCTAAAAGATCCTGGTAAAACACTAAAACACTCCCTAGGATCCAGCTCCCGAGCTCAGGGAGGTGGGGATGCTCCTGGCAGGGTTCCCCTGTCCTCACTCCAGCCCCAGGGCTCTGGGCTTGCCTTTCCCTTCTGGCTACAGTAAAAAACAGAACTCAATCCTTCTCCTTACCTGGAGAGCTGTAATTTACCTCAGCCACATCAGAAATGAAATTGTTCATTCCCCTGTGCTCCAGGCGAGTGTCCCTGGCCCAGAACAGCCCCCTTGGAACACCCACTGTGCTGTACAAAACTTCAGTCATGATGGCTACTGAGTTTTCTTATAAATGGAAACCTGCATTTTTATGAATGTGGTGAAGTTACCAAGGCCTTTTCCTCCAGTTCCTAGAAGTGGATTAAACTGTGTATCCAAAACATCAAGGAACAATAACAAACCTGGTCTGACACAGACTTCAGGGGTTTGTACCAAACAACCTCTGAGCACAGCAGTAAAACACTTTTCTGTTATCCCCAGCCAGCCACAGGACTTTCCTGTTAGTGAACATTTACTATTGATTTGGTTTTTGGCTTTTGTGTCATTCACTGCGGGGCTCTAAGTGGTTATTGGAAACAGCAGAGCCGGCAGGACTGTGCTGCTTCAGCATCCACAGCCACAGTGGGTTAAGCACAGCCATGGAGACTTTAGGCTCAAGGGGCTGGACTGCATTCCCAAAGGTGAGCAGAGAAAGGAGCAAGAGGAGATTCATTGCATTTACCCATTTTCAGTGAATACCAAAATCATTCCTTTTGGTTGCATCTTTCAGTTAGCCAAGAAACAAGACAGCCATACTTCAGTAGTTAGGTCCCGTTTCCTGATCATCTGTAGCTCTATTATTTTCAAAATTTCTGCATTTAATTTGAAGGAGTAGTACGGTCTGAGAGTGCCAGGCAGGTTCTCACTGGGTCTCTCTGCTCCTGCTCCTGCCCTGCCATCAGAGACGAGCAGTTTCTTTGGCCTGGAACATGTAACCCCCCACAGTGACTAATTGCAGCCCCTAACGAGGGGTCCCCAGGGGCTCAGTCTGGGGATTAAAATGTGCAGCTCAGCCAGGGCCTGAGATGTCCCTGTCCCTGGAGAGCCCCGTGCTCCTGCTGTTCTCAGGAAAGGAACAGGGATGTATCGCCAACCTTCCGAGTGAAAATGAAAACATCAGCAGGAATCCCAATCCTCCCTCTTTCCCATATAAGTGCTGTTATTGTTATATTTCTGTTTTAGGCCACAAACATAATTTTATTTCTTTTTCCATTTCAATCACGTTTTAACGAGTTCTCTTCACGTACGAGAGCAAGGATAGTTCTTGATGATAATAATAATTGGACCACAGGGAAATACCGCCTGTGAGTAGCTGATGGGCAGGGTACTTAAGAGGAGATTAAGACATTTCTGATCAGTGTGTAGCTTTTGGGGGTCGGGGGAAGTAGTGACTTATCCCAAACAGCAGCAAAACGACTGATTTTTCATGGTTTGCTTTTAGCCAAGAAGCTTGACAATGAAACCAAAATTCCCCATAGTGACTGTCTGGAGAAACTGTATTCTCCCTCATCAGGATGAGGGATCATTTCAGCAACCTCCCTCCTTGGAGCCCTCGTGAATTATAATGATTGTGTAGCTGCAGTTCA
Organism: Pardalotus punctatus; assembly: GCA_013400915.1. Lineage (NCBI taxonomy): Eukaryota > Metazoa > Chordata > Aves > Passeriformes > Pardalotidae > Pardalotus > Pardalotus punctatus. Next base: position 58,508 of record VZTX01020035.1, on the reverse strand, counting down.
ACGTCTCCACTTATCAATATCTTCTTAAGGTGAAGGCAGAGCACAGCTCACGTGTGCTTGGAAAAATGCTGGATTGTGAACACCAAACACATCACTGTGCTGGCTGGTGTGCTGAGAATCTTGAGCTGCAAGAGACAGGCAAGGAAACATCCTTAGCAGTAAACCCCACCAGAATTTAACCTCAGCTAAACCTGGAACTGGAAATGGAGATCCTGATCCTGTTCATCAGATTGCACATGGCCTTGTGGCTTCAGGGGCAGAATTTGCAGGGGACAAGCCAACCTCCCAAAACATACCTGGGAGATTTTCTTATCCACTCTCTTTAAATGACAGTTTTAATTAGTTTGGGTTTGACTGATACTGTGCCACAGGGACAGAATCAGCACTGGTTATGAGATTTCAACTTCCCAGCCTCATATTGGGAAACGTGAGGCTCTATTTGGAACAGATTTTGGCCCATGCCATTTTTTAAAACCAGAATGATGAATGATACAAAACTCACTGCACCTTTGTGGGAAGTGAATTAAATACTATTACCTTGTAATAAAATAACTTCTCTTAAAAGAGTGTTGTGAAAATACCAACCTATTAAAACCATGCCACTGTTTGTGGAAAAAAAATCTAGAACGAGCAATAAATAATCAAGCCACCAAAAGATGTGAGCAGAGCATGGCTGCTACAACCTGTGAGCTGGCTGGTATTTTTAGTGTTACATGAAAACAATCCCCAGGGAAAGGCAAAGCTGGTTACAGAGGACAAAGGTGAGGCTTTAGTCACTGGTATTTGATTTTTGGTCCACTATCACTGCAAGCAGCCAGGGGAAAGATTTGCTAAGGTATTTAGGTACCTAAACATGCCTAGCAGCATTTATAGCAGCATCTAAGTAGGTTAGGTGCCTAATTCCCATTAACTCCACGAACATGTTTAAGCTGCTAAACATCTTGGCCAAGCTGGCCCCAGTGCCTGGGCTGCCAGGTGCCAGTTTGAACTGGGGGGACTGGGCTCACCCCTGCTGCTCCTGGGTGGGGAAGGTGGAGAACACACGAGGACCTGGAGCACAGAGCTCCACAAAGCCTCCTGAGCTGACTCAGGTTTTTGCTACTAACTTAAAAGTAGAGCCACGCAAAAATCACTCCGAGCAGCACTTGCAAAAATGCCTCTGAGTTGTGGTGCTTGGTTTGGAGTGAGCATTAACGCTCCTGCATGGGTATCTTGAGCTGAGGGTTAACAATCCCATCAGCTCCCAGAAAATGAAACATTTCACAGGCCAAGCCACAACAGCATTTCCCGAGCTCCTGGAGAGCCTCTCCCACAGTCATTCCTGTGCAACCCAGCCTGGTCCACAGCCACAAATGTTTTTCTTAAAGGATTTTTCTTTCCTTACCTCAGTGGCACCAGGCACCTCCTGAGTGTCAGAAACAGGCTTAAATAAATGAACCTACCCATTCCTAAAGCAGCCTGTTATGAGAGGCATTTCAATAGATGGAGAATGTTATGTGGGACAGATTCATTCCTATATAGAGGTGTACTTTTATTATTTTAAAGGCTGTAACATGCACTTTGATATCTTTTCCACTTTATTTTTTTTATTCAGGAATAAAAATGAAAAGTTGCTGTTTACAGTGTTGCATATGTTGACAACTGCTCTTTACAAAGTCTGTTCCAACTTACTCTAGAACCATTTTCTCAATATACACAGTTCAGCTTAATCAAAATAATTTTCACAAAACTATTTCACAGAAAGGAAGAGACAAGGGGAGATCAAGAGAAATAACCTAGGAAACAAGTATGCCGGTGTATAAAAATAGACTGGAACATTTGGAGATTGTAGGTATGAAAATGTATTCTCTACCCCGGAGAAAGTGAACTGTGGATTATCTGAGGAGGGAAACGCTCACCAGAGCAGCTGAAGAGATGCAGAGATCTATTTGTAACATCTTTAATTTCTAGACAAGTTCATCAGAGAGAGGGAGGAAGAGGCTGCAGGTTTGTGCTGGAATCTGTGTGCAGGCTGGGTGTCACTGAGGTACAACAGAAAGTGCTGCCATAAAGCAGCCAAATGACCACTATGGCTACAGCAAATACCACAAGGAATTCAGAACATCCTCTGTGGGTCATGAGTCTGTGCCCTTCTGACAAAAGGGAGTTCAATAAAAATGCTTCTGGAGCGTCCAAGCCTGAAACTGAAGCACCAGCTCTGTCCCTTCGGCCTGGGCTCTCCGGGAGCACAAAGGAAGCTGTGGAGAACGCAGGAGCCACTGGAGCAAATCTGGATAAAACACTCATGTGCTGTTGCTAGAAGGTTTCTTAGAAATGGAAGTTACTGTGGATCTGCTGAGCAAGCTTTTCTCCTTAATCCACACCACCTGTGCAGATTCACAGATAATTTGGGTCTGACCTAGTTAGAAGTACAAAACAAATTTTTCCTTTTTGCTTATTCAATACATCCTGACATCCACTTCCTGCAAAGCCTGCAAAGGCCTCTTTTGTGAGCTGCAGGAAGAACATTTGGTGATGTGCTCTCTCCAGCTCTCAGGCCAGGCACAGGAGGTTGCTGGGCTGCTGTTCAGAGACCTGACTTGGATTCCAAAAAAAGGTGAATTATTTTGGTTCAAAAGGATCAACAGTTCCAGTGAGCCTGACCTGGCACAGCTCTGCAGTGCTGAGGACAGAGAGCGTGGTCGAGGCACCAGAACTGCGAGTGAGTCTGGTTTTGATATTCATTCCTCAGAGGACAAGGATCCTTAACTCCAAAGCCACACCTGCTGAAGAGAGACCTCAAAAGATGTGATTTCCCCTTCTCCCTCCCGGCCTGAAGCACAGAGACAGAGGTTTTTTTGGCATATCCATCAGTGCTCCTGCAGGTTCAGGTCTGTCTCATCCATTAGCAACACCCACCATTATATACACAACACACACACAGAGCCTCCTGAAAAATGCAGCACAGAATCAGACATTTGACAAAGCCGACATCAGACATTGTTCTGTGAAAATGAGACTTGAAATACCCTGTGCTATTGAGGTACACAGAAACCTGTTCATTAACTCGCACTAGCACCCCCCATCATTTTCTTTATCCTCTTTAAAACATCGCCAGTGCGTACAAAATGATTTTGTTCTACTTAAAAGACCGGTTCCGAGGAGGTGACTGATTTCTGCTGATCCTGGAGGTGGTTTCACAGGTTTCATTGTACTTGAAACTTCACAGCTTCCACTGAAGTATTTGATGTGTCTCTGTATCGGTTTAGCAGAGCACAAAAGTAGAATAATTTTCATTCTTGCCTCGTATTGTTGTCAGAGTATGGTGTCCTCTACCAAAACTTTCTTTTTACTTGACAACTTATCAAAGACACATTTTTCTAAAGCTCAACGACCAGTCTTAGTAAGTAAGTGCTTGTTTTAAAAGTCATCAGGGCTCCAATATTGTAATAAACCACTAAATTTCTACTAGCAAAACTTATTTGCAGATTCCTCCCATAAAAATAAGAATTTTCAGTTAAGTCATCTGCATTACACTCACTAGCACTGGTTCAAAAACCCCACCTCACTTTGCATCCCTCAGTCAACCACCAGCTGGAATCTACCACCAGTGGTCCCATCTAAAATCTCACGCTGGTCAAAGCTGTGAAAATTTCACTTCAGGTCAGGGAGGTTATGGGTCAGTGGGGAAATCATGAAAAGACTGGCCTGGGCCCAAAGGTGAGACAGATCCAGCTCACCAAAATGGGGCAGATGAAGGACTCCTGTGGCACTGCATCCTTTGTAGCACCCACCAACAAACCCACCTCAAAACCGGCAGAACTTCCTCCAGCTCGATGGGGACCAACATCACCAGGTACAACTACACCACACTAGAAGGTAGGGAGGTTAAAACCTGTGCATGTTCTGTCTAAGGGACTAAAACCAGACAAAGTGCTCTCTGTCCACAGCCATCCTCAGCTCTTGGGCCTGGGAAGGTCTCTGATCCCATCCTCCTCCTCCTCGGGGCACAGCAGGCTCAGCGCGCTCGTCACGGGGTGGATCCAGGACGTTGTTTGTGTCACATGGCTGAAAACAAACAAGAAATGCTGTCAGAAACCCAAAAGGGGCTCCCCCATCCCAAAACAAGGAATTCCAGGTGGAGTCTGGAGTTGTAATGATCACGACGATGCTTTCAAACCCAGAATTGTCTGTTCTTGCTCATGATGAGATTTTTAGAAACAAAATGTGGAGCCAGAACCTGGGGCTGGAGGTTCCATTTCCCAATGCAATAAAGAGAACGCTTTTGTATGAGACTCTGCTACAGACTGGGGACATTTCTTGTTAATTACTGGAGCTGTAGACAATTAACAATGCAGGGTATTAACATGGCCATCGCACCAGTTACAGCCTGAGGGAGGCAGGGTGGTCAGAGGAGTTGAGAAAATATGGAATTACGTCATAGAAATACACTCAGCTCTTTAGAACATGAACCCTGGAAGTGTCCAAGGCCAGGCTGGACAGGGCTTGGAGCAACCTGGTCTAGTGGAAGGTGTCCATGGGACACTCAGGGGGGTGGAATGAGGGGCTATTTAGGGTTTTTTTCCACCCAAACCCTTTTATGATTACTATTCTAGCATCATTAAGTAATTCCTCTTCTTGCAGAAAGAATAAATAAAAAAATGATGTTTTTTACACATCTTCTAGCCCAAATTCTGGATGTGCTCCCACAGCCTTTACACACACAATAAAAGGGCATCAATGCTGATTTTGAAGGTTTAAACCCCACATCTGACATGCAGGCTCAGCTGCTTTATAGCTTCTGGAAAGCTTCTGTGTGAATGGAAAGAGCCCAAGCAGGGCTCAGTGAGGACAGGGCTTGGTGTCTGTGGTGAGAACACTGCACACCTTGTGAGTGGTGTGTGCATGTGAGCCATACTGTGTGTGGGCAACGCACTGCCTCTTCTCCCTTCTGGAATAATGCGTTCTTGGGAAGGGAAATAGCTTCTTTTCTCTTGAAAAAAAGAAAAAATCTTGCTAATAAATTCACAGCTTTTATAGTCAAGTCAGTGCAAAGAATAATTTTGTAATGTAAGTTCACTACAAGCACAGGCTGAAAAATATTATGTATAATAAACAGCATGAAGGACAACCAGCTCTTCTCACATGGTCCAACAGTGTCCCTAAAGCCCAGGTGTGTTCTCACTTTCCAGGTGCACTGGTTTAATTGAATCTGAAGTGCCATCAAGGATCTACTCTGCATTTACCTTTCCAAGTGAGAACAGGTTTTGTCCTTCTGCCTGCAAGAATGCTCTGAATACTGATCGTGGAAATGGATTATGGAGCAGGAATTCGAGGCAGTGTTCCTCCAGACTGAGTGATGGGTTTGGGATCACCGATCCCATCAACAAGATCATCCCATCCACACCTCCCAGCTGAGTGCACTGAGCTCAGAAGCAGCGGGGTGTGATGGGGTGACCCTGCTCACCGAGGGGTACACGGGATCCTGATGTGAATCCCAGCTGGAGCTGCAGGAACTGCACAGCCCTGAACAGGTGACCTGTGAATTCAGGCACTCCTTCAACTGAAACAACGCCTGCGCGAGGACCACACAAGGAAAACAAAGAGTGGAATACAAAGGCCATACCCTCAGTTCTCATCCATTAAAAAACATAAAATAAAATCAAACCCCAAAGCTCCAGTTATGTGTAAAACCAATTCAGAAGTGCTCTTTTGGTGAGAGCAGCATTGGATGAACTCCATTCCTTCTTTTGTTACAAAAATGTGCATTACTGGGGTTGGAGGACGAGTTTCACAGGAGTTAAAACAAAAGGATAAATGAAAAACACATTCCTACAGAAAATACACTGCAGCAGACACTGACCACTCTCAAGGACAGTAATTGTTTCATTCTAAGAAAGCAAATGTACCATTTTTACCAGGAATAAGAGCAACTTGCCATACATTTCCAATGTTTACCGTTAGAAAGTCAGGTGACAGCCAACATGAAGAACATGAAAAGTGTTGCTTTACAATGTTTTATGAGAGACTTGTGAATAAAGTCTGTCTTAACAAAGAACATTGTTCCCATTATTCCACAACACAGGGAAATGTATGCATTCACATTTATATTATGAATATATTTACATTTGTAAATATATTAAGGAGAATATCTTTGCTGCATATTTCTGCAATGTTTTCTATAATGTCAGGAAATGCCTTCTTTCCCAATTAAAATATTCAGTCCATAAGACTCAGTACTGGAGATGTGCATAAAACAACAGAATTCCTTCCAATACCTGCAGAATTAGGGGAGCTGAATGAACTGGATTCCATCCATTCCACCTCTGCCAATGCAGGATTTATGGCCTCCAGCACTATTTTAAGTCTTTATATTGCCTACTTTTATCGAACCATTTCGGAGCAATTCATTGCTGAATTTAAATAAGAACAAAATTATTTTAAAATTCGTTTCTTTTCCCATTTGATGTCCTCGTGCAGTGAGCCCTGACCTGCTGTCTCCCTGAATCCCTGGTTCCATTTTCTCCTGAACATGCAGCACCATCCCTGTGAAATGGGAGAAACTGCACAGAAGAGTTACATGGAAAGACATCCACAGGTCTTTGATGTATCCAACTAAAAAATTCTTTGTAAAGTGTTTTTTCTTCAGAAGATTTTCCTCCTACATGCTCCAGGGCCAGGAGGCAAATGACAGCACGCCCAACTTCCTGCTACTGCTGTAAGAACTTCAGTTTGCTCTCACACAAATGAAATGCAAAAAACCTCTCCAGATCTCGCACAGTGCAGAATTGTGGCGCTGAAATCTGGGTTACAGATCTCTGTACTCAATGGCACAAGACTGTTTCATCACCGGGAAGAAAGAAAAGAATCAGTTTTCCTCCGTTTTCAGAACACACGGGGGCCAAACTTGGCTCTGATGTCAATCTGCTGCTGCAAATGCTTCTGATTTGAACCCAGCTCCTTTCAACTCGCTCTAGACTTTATCCCACGGGCGATTCTCCTAAGATAGTTTGGTTTAAACCCTTTGCCAAAATCCTTCCTAGGAAAAGAGCTCTTATAAATAAACATTAAGTCCAGATACCATGTCTCACATTGTAGACAGACACACACAATACGCGCAGATTATTTAGGTAGAGAATAAATGTATAAACCCCGCTGCTATTTATTTTTAGCTCTCCAAAAGTGCTGTGACTAAAGAGCTTTGACATAATCAGTCCGAAGAGATAATCCCAGATTTACTGGTTTGCAGAACATTCTTGTATTAGAAATACATCCTCTCTGATTTGTGTGGTAGGGCCAGCAATAAAAAGTGAGAGGGAGTCCAAATCTACCTCTAGGTTTTGCTTCATTGATGCAACTGGTTTGAATATTAAAGGAGTGTTTGGAAAGCCAGCAATACAAAGTTTAAATGTACAACGTTTTCCATGTGCAAATCTTCCTGTTCAAAAGTCTAATTTAACATTTTCAGAGCAATTAGCAACACTTAAAGATTTTTAGGTTTTCAAACAAATCACTGCTATCGGAGGGCAGCCAAATTTATTGTTAGAAAACAGAAACATTTGATCTGGAAATATGTCAGTAGATTAGTCTGTCTTTTTAACATTAGCAAACTGCAGGACAAATTTCAGCGCTTGGGAAAACAAAACATGAGAACAGAGGGATGTTTTGGCAAAGAAATAGTAGTGGATTATTTCAAATGCCATTATAATTACTCTCCTTATGGCTCTTCCTTCTTCACATGGAAAATTATTTCTTTTAAAATGACAACCTCAGACAATCTTTTAAGAAAAGAATAACTCAAAGAAAAATTCAGAGAAAGAACAATGGAAAAAAATACCTGCACCTTTTCTTCTGGATTTTAAGCATTATCAAGACATGTTTTTTACCCTTAATTGTGCTCTCCAGCCAGGGCCAAACTCTGCAGCTTAAAATGGAATTGTGAAGTCTTGCAGACACCACAAGTGCTGCAGGTCCCAGTGCAGGGTGTTGAGCTGCACACCTGCCATGCAGCGTTCTTGGAAGTTGGGTTTTTATCCCCTTCTGACACAGGATGACATTCCTAACACCTGGCTCAATGTTCCAGCTGCACCAGCCTTCCTGGGCTTTAAAAGGAGCAACCTTGTGCAAGACCCACTTGTTTGAGATCAGCTCAGGAGAGGAGATGCAGCCTTAAGCGATCAGTCAAACTCTCCTAATGAACGGGGACCATTACTCATCAGGGGCCAAAATCTGAATTTAAAAAGCCAAATTCTGGCCTCAGATGAGCCCTGCTCTTCTCTACCAAATGGAGCAGTGTGGAAGATGAAACTCTGCTTGTGTAAAACAACACAAACCCCACGATTTCCTCCTTAATGAGCATACCCCATGAACTAAACCCATGTAATCCACAGTAGTCATTTTGCTAAACTTTTAATCTGCCCTTACTTTTTGATTTCCCAATCTTCACTAGCCCTTTAACACACACAGTGCTCAGCTGAAGAGCATTGATGCTTGGTGGAGCTGTTCCTGATCTGGGCACAAAACCTCTGCTTTGTGCCCTCCGAGAGCTTCGCCCTTGGAGCTTTCACTGTTGGCAGTGAAACTTTCATTAAAAAGTGTAGCAAACAGCCCTGCTCGATGTAGATGCCATGGGTTGGAAGGGGACAAGCTCTACACAGAAATACATTCCACCCTGTACTTTGGTAGTTTTTAGACTCGCACACAGCTCCCAGTGGGAAGGTCGGAGTTCCTGTGAAAGCAGCGTGTGCCATCTGCCACAGGATGGGGAATGCTGAGACTCCACATCCCCTCCTCAGCACTGGCATGCAGGCCCTGGGCACTGCTGGCTTGCAGGCTAACGAGGGCCAGAAGAACAGGAAAATAAAGAAAAATGCCCCTGAACGAAGCTCCTGAAACTTAATCCTTCAGGCAGAGGCTCCGCCATCCTCCCTGCCTGCCCCTGCCCAGGCTCTGTGCTGCACTCCACACAAATTCACAAGATTTGCTTGAATTACTGCCTTTGTCTTTTGTTCCCAGGCCTTTCTGTTCCTGCTCCCCTTGTGCTTGGACGAGGATCCTTCTTCCCTTTCAAAGCCACTGTCCCAAATCTCACACCTTGGAGAAGGTTCTCAGCTCTTATTTGACTCCTGCTCCTCTCACTTTCTGAAGCCACTCTCTTTAGCCACGATCAACGTTCCTTGGGCACATCTGGAAACGGTGCATAACTAGAAAATATCCCATCAAATATAGATCCTGCACAAAATGGAGCAGTCCCAGCTTGCACCAGCACCTCAAGAACCTTCACATCCTGAAAGGGAGAGACAGAATCCCCCTCCCCATTGGGGCAGGTGGCAATGCAGCATCTGCAGGAGCTCCAGGGCTCCCCAAGGCAGCCCATGGGATCACAGCAAGAGCTGGCCTTCAGTTACAGCCAGTGTCCCTCGCTTGGCCATGGAATTTAGATAAATACAGCAAGATTTGGTGGGCAGGATGGTCAAAATGCTGGAATTGGGCTAATTCTGCTGCCCTCAAATCTCTAGCTGACAGCGCTTCTAAATCACTGTGATTCTGTTAAATACAACGTGGAGCTGCTGCCCCTCACACTTTTTGGGAATGCACTCCTAACCTGAACTATTTCTCAGCATTCCAGAGCCAGCACTTTCAGCACTTTGCTGCTGCCCCTTATGAATTTAAACCCGGTATTAATTTTTTCTTTCTCCAGCTCCTGGAGCCAGCACACACCTGCAGAGGCAGCCAAGGTGTGCCATGGTTGGAATCCCCCTTGGAAAGGCCAGGGGTTGGAAAGCTGATATTAAATGCTGTCAAGCAATGGAAAACTCTTGCTATTTTGAAGAGCAAATGCTGGGAGGATCTGCAAGGAATAACTTGTTCTGAGCTGTAACGAAAGCATTTTAATTTAGCAGGTAAGCAATTAGAGCAAAATAAAACAACTGAGTGACATTGATGCAAGTATAATCTATCAATCAATCAATCAATCCTGAGAGCATCTGGGGATGACAGTTTCCAGACACGAATCCTAAAGGCAGTTTGGGAAGGGTTTTTGCACTTCATTTATCAAGATCAGATTATTTGAGTTGAAACATTCATTTTTTTTCTTTTTCCTTTTTTGTTAAAATTGGTTTAAGCCTGTGCCCTCTTTCAAGACATTTCAAAAGGAACACAGAACATTTAACAGTACCCCAGGAGATGCTGGGCAGGTCCAGGAAGATGTCAGTGACCTTAATTTTACTGGCTGTAATAAGATCAAGAGCACTTGGCACCTCATGGAGCTGTGTCCTGAGGCAACATAAATGTTTCTTGTACTTCCCTCAGGGATGGCAGATTTTGCTTGAGTATTAATTAAAGATTGAAGGATATAAAGTGAAACCCCAGAAGACAGTCTTGCTATTTATTCCTTGATTAAACCGATTAAACCCTCGTCTACTCAGAAAAATCTGTGAGCCATTTCAGAGGGCAGTAATCACCAGGAAGAAGATTTATCCAGCCAAACAGTGTGTGCTGCATCATTAAAAACTGTCAACAATAAACAAACGGCCCGAACTAAAATAAAATCAGTAATAACAGCAGGATCTGAGCCAAGGCTGAATCAGCCCTGAGGTTTGAGTGACAGCACAGGCACTTTTCAGTCTGGAAGCAGCACCTGAGATCTCCCCCAGCACCAGCCAAGGGCTGCTCCTCTGGAGGTTTTAATGTGTGCAGTCTCAAAGTGAGCTGCAGCAAAATTCTGGTGCTGTGTATTTGCAAATGCAGCAGAGCACGTTCAGGGCTTTTGTTTAAACTCCTCTCGTTCTGAACTGACACAAACCTGGAGCAGTGACTTTGCTCCGGATGAAGCACACGCTGAAAAAGCTTGCTGTGTGCTTTGATCTGCTTCCGACGGCCCTCCCAAAGCCCACGGAGCAAAATAATTTCACTTTCTTGTATTTTCTCACAGAAGGAATTCTAACAGCTGCCTTCTTTGACAGGCCAGAACCTGGACAGAGTGTGCAGTATCTGTGGAAGCTGAAAGAATGTTTCTCCATTTTGGTTCTTGATATTAAAAAACAAACAAACCTCTCAGGAAAAAAAAAAGAATTGCCCAACCAAAAGCAGCTTAAGGTCTTAACATTCTTGTATTACAAGCTCATGTTATCATAAAATCCAATGCCAAGTTTCCTAGTTCTACATCTGAGATTATTTTCCTTATAGTCATGCAAAATGATTTCAGTGAAAATCAGAGAAACTGAACTCCAAAAATCCAAGAGAAACATGTCAGGACTACCCAAATTCACACGGTTACATCTGAAGGTGTGTGAAATGACACTGAGCTGATGGATGGAAACAGCTCTGTATCCTTATACATTAAAGAGCAGTAATTAGTGCTCAGCCAGTTCTATTTAAATATTGCCATTTCTTGTGACTCTAGAACTATTCTTTCTCTATTTTCATTCAGGAGAATTTGAGGGGTGACAGGTAAAAGGAAACATTTTCCAAAAATAACCTCCTTTTTTTTTTTTTTTGGTGACATGTGAAATAGGAAAGGCCCAAATTTTAAGAGCTGCAAAGTAACTGCAGCTTTCTTTGAACTCAGTGGAACCAGCACTGCCTGCCTCAAATTACCCATCCCTACCCACAGAACATCAGAGTTAAGATGGGGACACCTACAAGATGATTTGATAACTGCTAATTTTGGTGCAAGTAACTTTGCCTGCTGCTTTACAGGGAGCTGGGAGCAGAGCTGGCACTGGATCCAGTCCAGGGGAGTTTCAATTCCATGCTGAAATCCTGAAATCAGTATGGCAGATCACGGCTCCGCTCAGCTTGCTGCTCCGAGCTCACTGAAATTCAGTGGAATGTACAGAAGTTCACTTCTGCATCAGCTCTGCTAGGATTTGAACTTTGGTTATTATTGGTGTCTTTTAGGAAGAGCCACTCCAACCCGTGCTGAGCTAACCTGCAGATAACCAGGATATTGAAATAGCAGGAATGAGCTGAGCACACCACAGTGTGTTGGGGTTTGGGTCCTTCATTTATAAAGCAGCAGAAGTGTGCAGAGTACATTTATAAAAGCAATAAATTTGTTTTTTCAAGTTACCATGCAGCAAGTAAAATGAGCTGCGGTTTATTTTCCTTTTATGATGCTACCTTTTACAGCACTGGAGTTAAACATCGATGTTTGTACTACAGAAGTTCTTCATCTATCACACATGCTCTGCTATTCTTAGCTCAGCTGTAAAATCATAAAGAGCTCCTGTGAATGCCCAGTTCTCAGTAAAATGAATGGTGGCTCTTTCCCAAGCAAGACCAAACAAAACAGAATTTTATAGAATATCTAAGGACGATGTATCTGCTTTCCAAGCAGAAAACTGATTTGTTAGGCACCATTTCAAAATCCACTAGAAAACATCACGTGGGGTTTTTATTAATCTGTATTTTGCAAGTATTGTCTTTAGGCTTCTACTTAACCTGGGGCAAATTCTCTGCCTTCCAATGGAGGCACCTTCTTTGTCACCCTGAAGCACCCAATGCCTCCATGGGAAACTTCTGATTTTTAGATAAATTGCTGAAAGATAATCCTAAATGAAATATTACCATTTCCCCCTTGTTATAAGATACAAAAAATCACAGGCCCTAATATATCCAAGGGAAAAGATCCCGAAAGTTTTAAAATATTCGGGAACTTCTACTTGTCTTCTGTGAAAATTTAAGATAAATGCTCTTGAGGAAAAGAGCTGTTAATGTGGAATATTTGGAATCTAGTCCTATTAAAACGCCAGAAAAACAGTGTTTACAGGGGCAAAATTCACAGCTGGTCCTTCCAAACCACACACATATGCAAGGAGTGGGTGGCAGTGGGAGGGAGAATAGCAAGGCCCTACCTAATTTTAGGTGCCAGGCTCATGGTACAGAGCTGCCATATGTTAAAGGTGAACACAGTGGGAGGGTGGAAGAGATTAACTAGAATGGGTTTTCTGGGGAAAAATTCGTGTGTCCCAGCTCTGGGGTTTGCTGAGTGATTCTAAACTAGCAGGGTGGGAGCATTAATTAGCAGAAATGGTGCCTCACTGGGAGGGCAGCTCTGCACAGGCTCTTGCTCCTGCTTTATGATGAAAATCAATCCCAGAAATTCCCAATTCACAAAATCAGATCAATGACAGGATGAACAGACACTTTGCACTGCTGGTTTTGGTGCTGGAGCATACAGCAAAAGTGAGATTTTGTTCTAGTGGTGGTTACAACACTTGGTGAGCTCATTCAACACCTAAACTAAGTCTGGGAAAAACCAGCCACACGAAAACTTTAAAACAAGTTGAAGAACAAGATGGTCTTTCTCTTATTTACAAAGATTTTCCCATCCCAATGGCTCCCAGCTGATGGGAAGTGCTCTCACACTCATCTGGGTGTAGGTGATACTTTGAGGGGATTTATAGATAAAGTGCCTATTTGGGACAGAAATTCCCATTAGAAAATCAGTAATTAAAAAAACACCCTCATCAGTCATCTAATAAGTACAATGAATTAATGAACTTAGGAGCTCCAGGGTGTGAGGGCTTTTCAATCCACTGCTCCTCCGAGTTCAAGACAGAGAATGGAAAATGGGGAGGAACCACTGGAGGGTCCCAAGATGATGAGAGGGTTGGAGAACTTGGCACAGGAAGAAATGCTGAAGGAACTGGGTTTGTTCTGCCCACTCTTCTCACAGAGATGCTGGGCACAGGCAAGAAGGAATGGGCACAGGCTGCTTCAGGGGGAATTCTGTCTCCATTAACAAAATATTCTTCACTGTGAGAACAACTAAATGGGGCAACTGGGATGGGATAGCCAGCCAGTATAAAAAGGATGGAAATTCCAAAATGAAATTGGTGAGGGAAGAGGCATCAGTGCTGTGCTTCTGGTGGGGCAGGGAGGTGGTGCCATGAATGAAAAAATGAATGACTGCTACCAGAAAATACAACAGTGCTTGTTTTCTCTGCTATTTTAAACTACTCCAGGTTATCTTAAAACGTATCTGGGACCCAATTCCACCTTTACTGCCTGGCAGGAGGAAAGTTACATCTGCAATGAAGCTGATCCCTATCTACTGGTGTAATTTTTGTTTTTCTGATAACTGTTAATTTATCTCATATTAGGAAGACACTTGAACCTGCTTTTTTCCCAGTGCACACAGAGCTGTAACTCAGAGGGGCTTCCATTCCAGTTTGCTATTCCAGGGCAAACCTGCACAAATGCCCAGCCCAGACTCAGATCACTTTTTAGCAGCCCAAAAGGTGCTTTCTCACACTTGCAGCACTTCGTGACCAATCCTGACAACCTGGTTGATTGGAAATAATTTACTGAGGCTGGAAAGATTCCCTGAATAAAAGTGGTGATTTCCAAAACTGTCCTCAGGTCAGGATTCATGGACAAGATGCAGCTTTCCCTGGTAGGCACAGGGAGCTGCGGAGCCCCATGGGAATGTTTTATTCATGTCACTTATTCACATAAGTGGGTTTCACTTTAGTGTGTAACACAAGCCAGCTGGTTTGCTTCTTTTAAACTCTGATTTCTCATGCACCTCATATTGCTACACCCCTTCAGAGATATTTATGGAAATTTCACAGCAAGCTGTCTCAAGCTTATGTGCTATTAAGATTCCATTCTGGGGTGTTTACTGCATTAGATTTATAATGTATAGATTTATGGACTCAGCTACTTGATGGCCCAATAAAGCATGTTGGGACTGAAGGCAACTACTAATTAAAATAACCTTTGATTGTCCTTAGCATATTGTGAAGCTGCTGTGGGTTTAATCAGAGCCACTGCAGCTTCTATACATCCTCACTGCCCAGTAAGAAAAATGGCAATTCACCTGTAGGACCAGTTCAATTGTGGCCCCACTTTGGGAATCCTAACGTGTTTTTCTATTTGTATACAGGGAAGTGGGCTAGTGTTGAAACACTCTTAAGCCCCTCATGGATTTGGCTGGGCTAAAAATGAATGAAAGGATTCTAAAACAGAATAACAGGATTGACATTCACAGCCAAAGGGAACAAGAAGGTTACAGCATTAGTACTGGGGCTGTGAAGTATCAACTATTCTGATAATCCCCATTTAAACAATTAAGATTAAATCCTACTGGAAAGGATCTGCTGATAAGATGCCCCTCAAGATAAATTCCTCCCAGAAAAAGGGTATTTTCAATGTTGGCTTTTACCCTGAAATCTCCTGAAATTGTAGTGAAAGGTTCCAGGGGCGGATGGTCTGTAGTTTGTTCTTTTGCTCTGTGTTGTAATAATGTCATTTGTAGATTTGGTGTGAGAAACTTTTTCTTTTCTGTCTGTTTAGTTTAGTTGTTCGTTTTTTGTTGTTCTTAGTTAAGATTGTGTGTTGAATGTTGATTTTAATGCTAGAAACAAGGGACTTGTGCCCCAAACAGTTCACTTTGAGAGCTGATTCCACACCCACTGCACAGTGGAGTAAGAGGTGTGGATTTCCAGGCATGCAAACAACCTGGCTTCCATCTGCAAAGGCATCTGGAAACAGTGATGAAAGCAAACCAAGGAAATGGTTAAAAATAATATTAATTACCGTGACGTGGCATTGAAACGCTCAGTTAATTCCGTTGTAATGAGCTGCATTAAGAGCTTTACCACCACTCCAGGGTGGTGACTCCAACTCAGAAGTTTTTAGCCAGTGGTCATAAAGGTGATTTCACACCCTCCTCTGCAGTTGAAGGGATGAATTTTCCTTGCCTGCCACGCAAAGACTGACAGGCAGAACTTTTCAGGACAGATCACAGAAGGTGACAGCAATGGAAAACCTGGGCTCTGTCACCAGGAGCACACGAAGAGACTCACTGACAATGAGATCTGCAAAAACTCCTCAGAAAGCTTTTTCACGTGAACTCCCGAGTTCCAATCTGGAGTTTCAGCAAGCGGGGATAAGATGCAAAACATCTGAGGCTTTCTGCAAATTCGGCTTGCACCACCCAGAGTAGTGAGATTCTAATAAGCATCTGCTCGTCACATCTGCAATGGTTCAGCATCCAAGAGCTCAGAAAGAAATGTCTGCACACATCCAGCAAATTCGGCTTTCTGCTGAGTCATTGAGATGTGTCTGTGTGAGAAACACAGGGACAAACCCAACCAAACCCGGGGGATGTTTCAGGAATGGGACATTTCTTCTGTTCTGATTCAACTATTGTCTGCTGTTATTGATAACGTTAACTTCAAGCTCAGTTTCCACTTACACAGGTACAGACCCAGAGAATTACCCAGAAAAGAATCCAGCATCCACCTCAACTTCCCAACTGTCCTGGGAAGGCTCCCTGCATGAACAGACAGAGCCCAAGGGAACAGGGCTCTATTTTAATAGCTGCTCTTGTATTTATTTCCACTGCTACGAAATTGACTTTTAATTCACTTTCATTTCCTAAGCTATTTTCCTCCAATTTTTTTTTTTTTGGTATAAACCTCATGTAGTAACCTACATCTGTCTGAAAATAAAATGCAGCCTTTGATTAGAGCTGGAATGCAGGATCATATACAGTGTGTTTGGAAACCTCTGCAGAAAAAAACATGCCTGCTTTAATACATCTCGCTCGAGGCAGCATGGGGTGAGGCAAGGACAACCGAGCAGCGTGCTTGAAAAAAAGCAAAAAAAAACCCCTGCTTTTCTTGGCCAGTTAATGCATCAGCTTCAGTGTTATTTACGTGACTTTTGTAAGAGTTTGGGGTAAAAGTAATTTATTTGCTGCCTTTCCTCTCTTTTAGGAGACTGTGGAAATCCACCTGCAAGACTTTGCCTTTCTGGCACCTGTAAGAATTAAACAATGTGGAAATTTCAGCAGCTAGAATAACTTGCTATTAATGGATCATGATATCCATGGAATGGAGATGAACTGCATTTTTCACCATTTCCTTCAATCTTTTAGAGGAATAATACAATAAAACCTTATTATATAAATTAATTTTCACTACATTCTAGAACAAACAACAGCATAGAGTACAACGTGCAATACATTTTCCCATTAATTCTAGGATTAAAAATGTGTTTAGTTTGGTGCGCTTCTATTTCAACTGTGACCCAGAGTTTTCCCCAGAACTACTCACTTGATGAAATATTTGATTCCATCAGCTGTGTAAGCTTCTTCCCATCCGTAAGGCAGACCTAAGAGGAGATAAAGAAATAAGAAATCTCTCGAAGCTCAAGTGACACAAAGACCAGGGTTTTGAGATAATTAATGTAAGTCAGAACGCTGTCATTTCAAACCATGTCATCCAAAGGTTATAAATGAATTCCTGCTTTTGTAACAGATAATAATACAAACAATACAATTCAACAAATACTTGCTGTGCTGCAAAGCTGCTGGCTTTGGTGATTTGATGATACATTTATTACTAGATGATACCTTTTGTAAGTATTATTTGATAACACTTCTATTACTAGAATGATGAGTAATACTTTTAGCAGGGTACCAATGTATATTCCTTTAAAAATTAAATATTCCTAGCAAATCTTTACCTTTTTAATTACTATTTGTTTAAAGCTAACTCTTTGCAGGGTCTGAAAAGTGCTGGAGAAAGAAGCATCAGTCACTGTGGAAAAATGCTCCTGCTTTTGTGATACTCTACTGTACAGAATGGCAAGTGCAAAGTCCTGAAAAACTGCTTTTTTGAGACCAGGAATATATATTAAATTTAAATATGCAAGAAAAATTGTTCTTGAAGTGTTCTGCCTGAAACTCATCTCGAAATGTTGGTGTCTTAGGAGTTAAACTATTTTTGTTCAAGTCCCAGTGTATCTCAAAGACCAGCTCATTAGAACCATCTGTGAGCCTGCTTTAGATCTAAAACTTTTATTTGGAAAATGTGCTGGACTGCACGCACCATCTGAGCTTTGAAAGCTGCTTCCTCCCAAGGACTGCCCTGAGTGCACAATTTTTTATTTATTTTAAATTTCTCTTTTAAAAAGCTGATTTTCTTCTGTCGTCACACCTCTGTCTCTAGTGAGGTTCTTCTTAAAAATCTGGAGCGGGAGAACTTCAGTTCTCCAGTACAAACATTAAATTTCAGCTACTGGCTCAGGACTGGGCACAGCGGAGCTGGGACAAAGCTCCTGAGAAGGAATTACACCTGCAGGCACCAGTGAAGAGCAACAAGTGACCAAAACTCCAGAATTCAGGAAGGGAACTCAAGAACTGGGAACAAGAACAGCTCCATGATCACTCAGCACAGCGTGACAAAGAAAAACCCCATTGCATTGATTTTTTTTGTTTTCCCCCATCACTTTTACCCCCATTAGTCACTTATCTCAGGCTCCTTCCCATTTTCAGTTTAGAGCAGATCTATACAATCTGTTCCTCAAAACATGCCACCCACCACCTTTCAAAGAGAATAATCCACAGCCACTTCCCCTGAAACACAAGGGAGCTGCTGCGTGGCACTTCTCAGGCTGTGACTCCATAATGAAGGGAGGAAGAAAAGGATGTTTTAAGTTATAAATATGCTAGACGTGCTCGCTGGTTCTTCCTTTCCCGTGCAAGATGGGACCTTTTTTCAGCAGGGATATTTTCTAGTGATTTCCATGGCAAGGGGATTCATCCCCCAATTGCTTCCCTCTGCCCTGGCCTCTCCTCGTTCCTACATTTTGTCCCAAATCAATGACAACGGATGTGCTCCATCATGAGTGAAAGCCCAGCACCTGCTCTGTGCTCACATGGATCCCCTGCACCACCTATTTGATTTAGCAGTGATAATTACACTTTTTTCCACAAGTGATTTGATTAAAATGATGCCTTTTTTTCTTTTCTAAATGAAGAGCCGTACGTAGGTAGCAATAACTGATGCTCCGTATTCTTCCCTTACCCACTGAAGACTCTGCTTTTCAAAAACACTGAATACATTTGTCACCTAGAAATGAAACTCTGGAGATACCTCCAGAGCTTTATTTGCCTTTTTGACTTTGTGTGCATTAGATTGTATATCCTATCCATTCTTCCTATGCTTCCACGTTCCACCTACATCTGGAGTTTTTTAATGCTTTTATTTGCCGCAGTTTTTACTTGCTCTCCTCTAGTTTTTCAGCGCTGTTCCCTTTATTACTTTCCTTCCCTTTCGGATTTGTACTTCTGTTTCTTGTATTTCCCCTGGTAGGCAGGAGGCTCTCATGTTTTGCATCGTATTTCCCCAGACATCATCTCCACTTCCTCCAAGCTCGCTGTCGCCATAAATCATTCATAAGCTGATCCACTTCCTCCTGCTCTATTTTTTCTCACCCTCCAGGGTCAGATTTGCTGTCAGTCCCAGGACTTGCTTTGAAAAGCTGCTAAGCTCTCACCTGGAGTAAACGGGAGGTAAAGGAGCTGAAAAAAGTCAGAAAAACAGTCTGAAATATCCAGGATTTAGCCTACATAAACTCCAGCAATCTCAGGTTTCCTGCATATTTATAATTTCTCGTGTGAACTGCTACAGTCTTTGATGAATCTTCATAAATAATATATTTGGCTGCAGTTGTCTGCATAGATCATCTTAAGAAATGACAGATTTACAGTATTTAAAAACTAGTTCATTTCAGCAGAAAATCCAGGGCTTCTTGCTACTCAAATATTTGTGCCTATTTACCTTCTGCAAGGTAAAGAAAAGGTAAAACTGCAGAAGCAATTGTGCATGCAAAAGGAAGAGCAGTCTCCAGGGAGAGAGCACTTTAGTCAAAATACACAATAACCTACCAGCAGTTTGTTCTGACTATATGCATTTAATTAGGGTTTTTGCCAAAGAAACGTCTGTGATTCCCTGTGAAAAGCACAAGCGAGGCACCAGTTGCTTTCCAAAGAGAAAATACAGTTGTTTGTGCCGCAGCCCTGGGGACTGCTGTCCTTCCCTGCTGGGATAACCACAGCTCTGGAGTTCTAGAAAGCTGAGAGGAAATGAAGCCCTGGGGCACACAGAACCTTCCTGATCCCTGACAAGCGTGGAGCTCATGGATCTTTATCCCCTCCATGGCTCAGCAGGATGAAAACCGCACCAGCACTGACACCGTGGGGTCAGGAAAAAAGAGAGATGAGCATCAGCCCGAATGAGAAACCTGTAGGAAGTGACAGACATGGAGAGAACATGTGTGCTCTCCCTAACATGTGTGCTCTCCCTAACACTGCACATGGCAGGGTCCCTCGTGTCCCCAAAGGAAAAAGGGGAAAATACAGGGAAGAGGGGGAAAGGCTCATTTTCCCTGGCACTTATCAAATGTAGAAACTGCACTAATGTAGTCGGGGGATTTTCTTTCCCCCCTCAATAAGTTAGTTAAAAATGATTAAAGCAAAAGATGTGGAGAGCAGCAGATGAATGCAGTAAAGCAGACAGCAGAGCAGAATACTACTGACTCAAAAGTTCAGTTATTTCTCTAACATTGAATTACTGCAGTCCAAAAACATTCTATGTTGCTTATTTTTTCTGACAAAATTACTCAAAGGAAATGAGAGATTTCGAGAGTATAGTAAGAATTGTTCCAAAAAATGCACTGTGCTCTAGGACTCTATCCAGATTTGGCCTATTTCAATGTTTCACCATGAATATGTCCTCAAGTGCTTTGTTTTGGCCTTGAGGCCGGAGTTGAAAACTCCTTTCTTTACAAGCAGGCACCAAACATCTCTGATGGATGTGGAAGGAGGGCTCAGGGCCAGCTGCCCACCAGAGGTGCTAATCTCCCCCCAGGCTCTCTTCTGAGAAGCACAAACTCATTTTCAGCATTGTTCACACCTCAGTTATCCCCCAGTAAAAGGATCTCTGGCTGCAATTCCCTTCCTGTTGGGGCAGTCTGGATCTGGAATTCATATCAGGCTTAAGGGATGGAGTGTCCATCTGGAATTCTAAAGCCATGTTGGACAAGTATCCTGTCTCACAATGCACCATTCCCTGACCCACAAGAGAAATAAGGATGTCCTTTTTACATATTCTTTTACCTAGTATGGCTTGGAGAGCTGTACATATCTTTTTTTTTCATATCAAAGCATGGGCCTGCTCACACCCCTTATTTATCTCCTGATAATTTATCTGCATTTAATATCAGAGTCTCAAAAATGATGTTTTTTTTAGAAACAGGAATTCCCTGCTAAAAGGGTTTCTGATACAGATTTGCTAAAGGATATTAAAACCACTTTCCTCTGTCACTTGGTAAATGTGGTTTTGAATTCTGAGCTCTTTTCAACAGCCAAGGATTTCAGCTCTTATCAACATTTAAATCCCCCTCATGTGGCCTCAACAATAAAGAAAAATGTCTTAAGATCCCCAATGCCTTTGGCTCTTCTCTTTTAAGCTATTTAGGCAATGCAGAGGATGGAAGGTCGGATTTACTGGTTCTAAGTTGCCCGGTTTGGGACTCCTGAGTGCTGCTGGAAAATGGGAATATCCCCGAGATGACACCAGAGGGATCCTGGTGTGAGCCCAGCAGAGGAACTCCTCTCTGATTTCCATAATTTGACACAGCTAAAGCAAAATAATTGTGGAGAAATATCCACCCTTGTTTGTCCAGTGTGTGCAGTGGGGTGCAGGCACAAAATGGACTTTTCTTTCTTGAGGCTATCAATAATATAAACTGAATTTTGCTGCTTTTTTGTCAATTAAATTATAAACACTCAGGTTCAGAAAAACAGCTTTCAGAAGTGAATATGCACTTCTGGTATTTGCTTGTGTGTCACTTCAGATCATTTCAAGCACTCTTCCCAAAACCAAATGTTTCCTTTCACAAATAATGCTCTGCTGAGGGGACATTCCATTCCTTTTTCTTCTTTTTTTTTTCTCCCCAACATATCAAACTCCATTTTAAAGAAGTTGTTCTTTTCTTTTGTTGTTGGTCACTTAGCAGAACAAGATGGACTCAGCAGTCTTCAAGCGGAAACATCTGGGGAAAAGTAGCAACCGAAATTTCTGCTAATTTGGAGTATGGCTGGTGTCCCTTCAGGCTGTTCCTAGAAACCTTCAGGCTTCAGGAAGAATATTTGTCTTACTTTGGACATTCAGGGCATGGTCAAAGATGAGCTTGTATTTTTCCACTGCCTGTTAATCGTAACATATTGACCCATCTGTGCTGGTGAACTCATAAATCTTGGATTAAAACAATTACAACTGACAATTTAGAACAAGTTATTAAATGGTTTGTTTTGCATGCTGAAGGATTATATGAACAACTTTTAGATCTTTTTGGTAACTCTGAAATTACAAACTGTTATAGTCTTTCTTCTATTCTAATTCCTGTCTGTGAAAAGCTTGGTACAGTTAATTAAAAACAGTTTGAATAGAACAGCAATTGCATTTATGAACAATGACCAATCAACTGACTAAAATTTAGGGAAATAAGAATGACCTCAAATAGCACATGTGGTCAGACATGAGAACAGACATTTTCCTCTCCTACCTAACAAGGAAGGAAATCCAAAGTCAGAACAAACTCTGCCCAGTGTTAAGTTCTTCAGAAAAGAGTGAAAGCTACAGTCACATGTACAACGAGGCTCTTGCTATGTGACTTTAAAAAGGATAAAGAATGACCTTTAAAACTGTACCTTTTCAGAAGTTGAATATTGGAAATACAAGAGAAAAAACCCCCAAACTACGTATTTTTCAGACAAAGACTAATTTTCTCCTTTCACATAAACATTTAGATGCTGTAGGTTCCAAGCCATTTGACTGTTATTTAGATGAGAAGCAAACTTGCTCATTTTAATCCGTGCAGGAGGTCAGCAGTAGTGAAAATAATATAAAATAATCACCTTTCAGGAAAAAAAAGTGATTCTTTAGCAACTTGCATCCAAAAAACCAAGCTTATTTCTAAATGTTTCTAATCACTTGGCTTCCAAAGTCTTTCCACATCACACATTCGACAGCTGGACGTTCAACAAGGGGTTTTGAGGAGGCCAAGATCGTGTGAAGCTGCTTGTCCCCCAGCATGACCCCATTCCAGTCGTGGCTGCAATCCATTTGTTCAGGCATCACTCAGGAGAGCACAGACCCTCCGAGGTGAGGGGCAGGGAAAGCTGGGAGGGGTTTCGGACAAGCTGGCTCTGACCAAACACTGGATTTTGCAGTCTGCTGGCTCTTATTATTTTCTTTTAAAAATGCATTCAATACACTGATTATCTGACACTGATGTTTGTACTTTCCACCTACACTGCTTCTTTCTAAAATGCTACTGGCTCCAGTGAAAAGACAAAAGGGTGCAGTGTCCACCCCCTCCAAACTATTGGCTTACTGTGGACAAGAATCTGTTGATAAAGTGGAGGTGATAGAGAAAAACCAGAATAGTGCACAATGCAGAAATCCACTTTCACAGAAAAGGCTGCAAAGAAAATAAATCCTACCAGTGTTCCTTATCCTCCAGTGGCTCCCATCTGTTTAGTTTGCCAAGTCAAAGATGTTTTATTTTATTGTTACAGGCTGCAAGAGCTGAGCCTCAATCAGTGACACAGCGAGAGAAATGCAGCACCCGAGGATCACAGAGCTGCCAGCGCTCCCTGCTAAGGTTGAAAAATGGTAAAAGCATGTTCCCCATTATATTTTTCTCAGCCCTTTCCAGATTTTTTTAAAAAAATATTCCTTTCTATGAATTAATAGCAGGCCTTTTTTTGCAGTTTCCCACCATTGACTGTTAACGTGATGCTGTCCACGTGGGCTGAGTCAAGAACACATTATTGCTTCCACTGCTGACTGAACACGCTGCAAGTTACAAAGTAATTTTTGAGGAATATTTGCCTAAATTACACTGAAATTAATTTTGTTTATACCTGTGAATCTCAAACTGCTGAAGAGAAGACAGGAAACACATTATTAATTCTCGAGTTAGAGAAACATTCCATCACTGGGGAATTTTACACCAATGCCATGCAGGCTAAAAAAAAGTTAAATTCATGAAGTAAGTACCCTCTGGGGGACATTCTTGTTCTGAATTGGTACAAGCCACTTTCAGCTGATGAAAAAGAATCTGGAATAACCCATTCTTATTCAGAAATACAAGGCTCTGCACACAGGGCATTCACCACCAGGACTTGGTAATTAGGAATAGCCTGGAATAACTCGTATGACCCAAGAAATCATTTCTGTTTCCCCAGATTCCCTCCTTTCTTGCTCTCCTGACTCCTCTGTTCCGGAATTCATCCATCTCCTTTCCTTGCTGGATCAAGTTCTCTTGTCAGCATCTATTGTGCTTTCCACCCACTTCCATCACTGTCAGCTCACATTGCTCACTGACGCATGTGATCGTTAAATGCAAGTTTAATTAGAAAGCATTCATTGGTAACAAATTAAAATGACTGCCTAAAATTAGAATTGAGCAGAAATTGTCTGAGACTTAAAAAGCAATAGTATTACATGATATGCCTTTCTTGCTAAGTAATATCTCATTTTTTTTGCACTGATGATGAAATTAAACTGCGCAAGGGGCTGGCACGAACCACCCACAATTGAGAGACAGAACCACTCTGTGCTCAGCTCATCTCACACGAGTACTGACCAAAGTAATACTTCTTCCTTTCGAAGCAAGAATTGTACAAATACATCAGCTCCAGCCATCCTTCTAGCCTGATACAAAAAAGCCTGGATCTGAACAGAAATAAAATAGGGTTTTATTTACAGGAAGATATGACTTTAAGGGCAGCATATTTGAGAAGTTCGTAAAATCTAGATAGATTCCTTTTTTGTTATAAATTTAAAAAGAAAAAAAAAAATCACAAAGTGCCTCAATTTAGCATACTGAATTTTACCTGAACTGTAAAATTTACCGGTAAAGGAGAATTTGTGTTACCAAACACAAAACCCACAGCAACCACCGATGCAAGGCAAAAATCTCCTCCTTGACTCCCAGTTAATGATCCAAGTGCCTCGTGCCACCAGGTAACAGACCTAGGCTGAGCCATCCACACATTCTGCACCTCCTTTATAATTATGCTTTCCTCTGGCAAATTCTCCTTAAAATACACTTTTAAAAAAGCTCCCTCTCCCATTCTTGCCGCTCAACTTCCCCTGTACTCCTTTTCCCATTTCAATTCACACACTGGTGCACCATACATGTCTAAGGAACTCTGCTGGCCCCCAGCTTCTCCCTCCTACCCACTGAGAAGTGCAAAAATGTGACAGGAGCTGACAGCGAAGCCCACGAGCCCCGGGAGACGAGAGGAGCCCTGAAAGCTTCAGCACAGAGCGATTCCCCACAAAGGGCTCTGCCCCTTCCCCTGCTCCAATTCCCGGCTCACCAGGGCATTTTCTGCCTTCCAGACACTGATGGGGCCCAGAGCAGCCCTGGGAATTTCCTCTGACTCGGGAGCAGTTTGCATTTCCGCGCCACAGGATTTCAAAGTTTGTTTCCTCCCTTATGTCAAAACACCGTGCTGTAACGGAGGATTAATACATCAAAATTTTAAGCATTATGTCAACAGAAATTAATAGAGAGACAATTCAGGAAGTATTTACCATCCAGTAAATTGTTGAATCTGAAGAGTTTTGATTTCAGTCTCCATAGTTACCAAGAGCACATACAACTTGTATGGGAAGAGGCACAAAGTCAATTAATTTTTTTCATAGAAGGGTCACAGTCTGAACTAAACAAATCCATAGACTTTTAAAGGTCTGCTTTTTAAAGGTCTGCTCTTTAATGAAGTTTTTCTTCAGAGATGCTGGAAATTATCCTAATGAGACTGCACTAATCTTGTTAGGTCATCTGTATTTTAAGATATAATAATATCACTTGTTTTTTCATTATTAAAATGTTTTGATTTGAAAGTCAGGACAGGCAGTGCCTATTCAAAAGCTGACTCATCTTTTCTCATTAAAGGTAAGTGAATGGAGAGAGAATAATTTGCTTTTCTAGCAGCAACAACAGAGTTCTGAAATCTAGGTCACATTAAAGAACTGTCTTGAAATACAAGCTTTAGACACCGAATTGTGTTTTTCCTTGCTGTGAAATACGGGGATTAGCATGCATATCCAATCACCAATAAATCAGCAGGCAACTTGTTCATAACTGATATTTAAATACATTTTCTGATTTGATCAGGCTCTAAAATTATTCTGTCCTTATTAGTGTCAGCTTTGCTCTGGCTTCTCTGCTTGTCCATAATTACTGCAATGTTCTGATTCTTGGACACCAAATTAAACAAGCAGGGTCGTTCCTTAGGTGAAAACAATGCCATTCCTCACTCACACTCAACAAAACGTGGGTTTAGTCCAAGCAAGGGCAGTTTGGGGATAATTCTGGATTTAAAACCCACTGGTAAACCAACCTTTCTTTGAATTGCCATTGAAAAGGAGGATTAGATTTTTGTAAGAACCTGACTAACTGGATCAAATGTCTGAAATAAACAGGGTGCAGCAGAATAAAGACAACAGCAAAGTGCTGTGCCCACAAGGAAGGGGGCACACCCAGCTGCCTTGGGCTCTGGGAGCAGAGCAAAGCCCAAATTTCAACAGAACCAGTAAGGGGCAGCTGCTGGGAAAAGGGAACTCCATTTGGGATCTGGAGTGATTTCCTACGAAAGCAAACAAGCTTATTCCGTTTTCATCTCCCACAGAAACTCTCAGCTACAGAACTCAGTACAGCTTTGATAAATTGAAGTCAGAGAAACACAAGGGTGAGGAAAGGGCCAGGAGAGATGTGGTGGAGGAGAAAATTCAGCAAGCTGGAATTATTTATTTGGGGGAACAGCAAACAGGAGATGCTCCATGGCTTTCAAATATGTTAAAAGCTGCCACTAAGAGGAAGCAGTGGGGTGTTCCCAATAACTACAGGGGTCAAGACAAGTAGCAATGGGTTTTTACAACTCTGAGCAGGATTTAGGCCAAAGGAAAAGGTTTCTAGTGGCAAAGATAATTAAAGATGGGACTAGCCCACAGAGGCAATGGGATATGCTAGACAAATATTTTTGAGTTAATAGACACATAATTTGTGCTGCTGGAGGCACATGGATGCACAACCTAATTGCTGGAGGCCCTTTCCAGCTTAATATTTTCAGATTCCATGGTGGCAAAGCACTTAGTGCTACTTTTCTAAACCTTTGTGTAATTTGCATTACATGCAGACATTTCTTCTGCTTCCCATTTGCAAGGCGTTTTTATGTGGTGTTCACAGAAGTGATACATTTAAATGATATTACGCACCAAGAGACTCTCCCCTTGTCTCCTTAAGTATTTCTTGTAAACCCAAGCAATCCTGGCTGCAGAAAGAGGGTTTAGAGGGTGTTTTTTAGGCTTGTCAGACAGCACCTGTACTCACACCCAGTATTAACATCAAAACCAAACAAAACCACAGCCAAAGGTGAAACAGCAAAAGGGTTTTTTTGGTCTTGTTTTCTTTTTTCTTATTTTTGCTATTCAGCCTTGATTTGGCCACACTGACATAACTTATTTCTGTAACATTATAGGCACTGCTTTTAAGTACAGATAAGCACTTAAACATTACTATTTCATCAGTGATGATGCTCCAGCTTAGCTGCATCTGGTTTTTTGTTTTTTTGTTTTTTTTTAAGTCAGGGATCACCACTCAACCTCAAACCTCTCCCAGATTATCCTAATAAATCTTGCAATTGAAAAGGATATAAAAGAGTCCAGGTTCTGCAGACAAGCTGTAAATCAGTCATGAGAGTTCTGCGGTTCAGTGGCTGACGACCAAGTACAGCCTGGAAACCACAGCTGTAAGTCCAAATTACCTACAAATATGTGCATAACCATGCGTTAAAAAACCCATGTGGACCCAGCACACAGCACTGAAACTTTGCATCAAAGACACAGAACGGATCAATTATGATCAAAAAAGGCAAGAAACCCAAGCCAGTAAAACTCAGTTTTCTCAGAAAACTGTCAGGGAGCCCATGGCTCTCCTGGTGCTTCCTCAGCAGCCATTCCTGCTCCTGCTGAAGATTTCCAGGAGCTCAGACAGGGAAAGGTCAGACAGGAGAAGGTCAGACAGGGAAAGGGTCAGACAGGGAAAGGGTCAGACAGGGAAAGGGTCAGACAGGAGAAGGGTCAGACAGGAGAAGGGTCAGACAGGGAAAGGGTCAGACAGGGAAAGGGTCAGACAGGAAAGGTCAGACAAGGAAAGGGTCAGACAGGAAAGGTCAGACAGGAGAAGGGTCAGACAGGAGAAGGGTCAGACAGGAAAGGTCAGACAAGGAAAGGTCAGACAGGAGAAGGTCAGACAGGGAAAGGGTCAGACAGGAGAAGGTCAGACAGGAGAAGGGTCAGACAGGAGAAGGGTCAGACAGGGAAAGGGTCAGACAGGGAAAGGGTCAGACAGGAAAGGTCAGACAAGGAAAGGGTCAGACAGGAAAGGTCAGACAGGGAAAGGGTCAGACAGGGAAAGGGTCAGACAGGGAAAGGGTCAGACAGGGAAAGGGTCAGACAGGAAAGGTCAGACAGGAGAAGGGTCAGACAGGAAAGGTCAGACAGGGAATGGTCAGACAGGAAAGGTCAGACAGGAAAAGGTCAGACAGGAGAAGGGTCAGACAAGGAAAACGTGCTCCCTGACACTGCTCCACAGCCCAGACATTTCTGCTCAAGGAAAAGTCGCTGCACACACATCACACCCAGGAATGATAAAGCAGAAATGAATATTTTTTAGGAGTCACTAACGAACCTGACAGTTACCTAAGAGTGCTGGGGAACAGCATCTCTAGTGTAAGAGATTCTCCTCATTGGGGGTTGCTGTCCAGGGAGAAAAAAAAGCTGATTTCAGGGTTTCCTGTCAAAAATATAAACTATCAGAAAAAAAATGAATAATCTCCAAAAAACCCAGAAATATTAAATTCAGAAGACTTTTGTTAAATCCTTGCCTTTTTTTCCATTTTTTTCTCTTACCTATGAATGAGCAAGTCAGCTGCTTCATGAATCAAATTCCTTTTTAAAACTGGGGTAAATATTTTAATCAAGGTGTAGAAATCATGTCAATAAAGCAGCTCCTATCAGATTGACAGACTGAAGAGACAATGGACTTGTCTCACAGGTCTAGTGCTCCCTTTTAAAATTAATTTTATGCACACTCATTTTAATTTAATTTATATTGGAATTATTTTCAATACTGTCCAGTATTACATTTCTTAAGTGGAACATTGGTTTTCTGTTGCAATGAAACATATTTAAATTCTTGGACAGATTTTCTTTTTGAAATTACAGTTCTGTGAACACTCTCGGAATTACAACTCTTCATTCTTATTTACCATGCAGGCAAAATCAGAAATTTAAATGATTTCCAGAAAATTAAAAGTCTTGCTACAAGTAAACAGTTATGAAGTTGGAATTCTTGACTGTGTCCTTGTAAAATTGTACTAAATACGCTTGGATTTTTTTCCTGAGGATTATAGAAACCATCTTCCCTGTTATGCAACTTTGAATTTTAATTTTTATGCAAGTACATAAGTTGTTCACCTTCAGGTTTCTTACTGTGATCTGATTTGCAGTTGCAGAAAAGCAATCAATTTTTTAATGAAACATTCCCATTTTCAGAATAAGGCAAAAACTCAACAAGGTCTGTAATACAATGCAAAAGGGATGCACTTCTCATCCTGGGTATATGTGATGTTATGCATTGGAAAAATTAAACTTAAATGGGGTTATTCTCAGTTTACATCACTGAAGATGTAAAATGAAAATTACCAAGTTTTATTTTAATTCCCAAACTCTATTCCTGTGTTGCACCAGCAAAGTTTTCAGATGAGCAAAGAAATGTGGGCCCTCTGCAATTTAATAACAAACAGAATTAAAATTCCTCTGTGAGTCAAGTTCTGCAAGCAGAAGGAGCCAGAGATGACCAGGTCATATCCCAATATTAATAATATCATTCTGAGATTTATCTTTATTTAAATTTTTTTCTTTTTTGTAGTGTCAACTCAAATAAGATTCAACAGCAAAAAGTTCATTGAATAACTTCACATTATTACTTCTGAAAAAAAAAAAAAACTACCTTCCCATTAAGAATTTTTGTTTTGAGAGGAAAAAATTCAACCTTCAGGGACCTGCAAAACTGTGCAACTTTCCTTTGAATAAAACAGATGATAAACTCTCTTAAAAAAAAAATCACATCTTTGTTGTTGTTCAAAGTTTCAACGGAATAGCACATATTAATTTCACCAAATTAATATTTTCTAGTGGAAGTATTGTCACAGCAAATGTTTAGCTGACAAACATGAGCTTTTTACCTTGCAAGCACACAGCACTGATTTTAATTCTTTTGCTTGCAAAAACTATTAAAAAGGGAGCTGTACAGCTGCGTTCAGGATATACTCTGTATAATTTATCAGCTCTCTTCTATTTCTGATTTCAGTAATTCGCTGAAATATTTATGGCCTTGCCAGAACAATGAATACACAGAGTTTTATCTCCTG
Source organism: Pardalotus punctatus (assembly GCA_013400915.1). Taxonomy (NCBI): domain Eukaryota; kingdom Metazoa; phylum Chordata; class Aves; order Passeriformes; family Pardalotidae; genus Pardalotus; species Pardalotus punctatus. The sequence continues at coordinate 28,216 of VZTX01020035.1, read as the reverse complement.
GGTTATCATGATGAGGAAGGGAAGGTACAGCTCTACTTCATCAGCAGGAAGAATGTCAGAGGAATTCCCTCAATGCAAACTCATCCCCACAAACCGGACCTTGCAGGAAATAATTCTGTCTAATATTAAAAAGACAAGGAGATATCTTTAATATCAGGAGCCCAGTGAGCAGAGGTCAACCAGGACACGCCTGTCCATGCCACAATTCCAGCTGGATTTTGATGTACAGGTACAAAGTAAAAAAGGGAGGGGAACAGCCCATGTTTATGTGTCAGCTTAATAGAAACTCTCCTGATGAACTGCAGCCAATTATCTGGACAGAATTACTGCATTGCTGTCGTCATAAAATACAAGATTGAAGAACAAAATAGCAAAGCTGTATATGGCATTAATTCTGTTGTAATAAACAAACGCACCAGACCTGCAACAAGCAAAAGAAATTGTCTTTTTCCAAAATAGCAAAATTGTTATTTGTGAAGCCTTGCTACTCTACTCTAGAGCTGAGTTCCACCCACACTGTCAGAAGAACAGGAAGGGATAACTGACACTTTCCTGCCTGTGGAATGGTTTTGGCAATTGAACACAATATAGCTGAAAAATCCCTAAACTGAAGAAATGGATAGATTCAATATTTCAGCTTTTAATGCCCAAGATGTAAGGCACTGCCCAAAAATCAAAAGCAACTTAACCATCAGGAGAACAAGCACTAATGGATGCTGAGCAGCACCTTCTTGTCTTTTGTCTAGTCAGCATCCAAAGAAAATTAATATAAAATCCAGGCAACTGAACTTCTTCCTGTAGGATCCTCAAAACGAAATGCATAGTGACTGGCAAGATCAATATGAGGAAGGTAAATAGGATTTTTGGAATCTGTATTAATTTGGAGATCATTTGAGCGAACTCCAGCACGACTGCCATGTGTCAGACCCCAGGCTGAGGACGGATTAAAGGAATGGGATGGGATAAAATAGCTCAAGATTCACTGCTTGAGTTCCTGCTGAGCAGAGAACCTGGCTTTGGAGCATTTCCTGGGTATGGATGGCTGGAATTGTATCAGCTCCAGCGAGATTGTATTTTTGGACAGAAGTTTCAGAAGCAGAGTGAGGAAATTACCGGCCAAACCAGTTGAAAGCTGTGCTCTATGAGTGCCCATTTCAAAATGCTGATTGCCTGCTCTTTGATGAGGAGATAAGCGTGTTCCAGAGTTAATCAGATTTTGGCCATTACCAGAACCCAGTGTATTCCTTTTCTAAATTAGAAACAGAAAAGAAGAAAATGCTTTCTCTATTCTTTCCAGCATGATTTGCACCATATGGTCTCTACTAAGTGCAGGCAGCAACTACTTTTAAATGCTGCAGTTCTTCCACTGAGGCATTATTATCCTTTGCATGATGAAAGTAATTTCAAGTGTTCAGGAGATGCTCGTATTCTGCAAAGCAGAACGGCCTCTCAAGGCTTTGTTTCTAAAAATAGCTTACAGTCTTTAAAGAAGATGAAGAATGGCTCTTTCAAGGGATGAGCTTGATTATTCTGTTTATTACTTTGTTATTTGCATTTTGGGAGCTGGAGGATCCTGGAGTTGTAAGCCCTGGAAAAGGAGCTGCTGGGTTTTTGTTTTTTTTTCAGAGTCCTCGCTTGAAGAATCGCCAAAGTGCCTTCACAGAGCTGTCACTCAACCTGCAGAGCTGAAAGCTGATCTGCAGCACTATCACAAGGCAATATGTACTTGAAGATTTTCAGGAATACACTGAACTTCTTCAAGCCTCTTCCCTCAGGCAAAATGTCAGCCTATTACAGAGGAAGGGGACAGTTTGTGCGGATAATTCATAAATATGTCATTTTGACCTGGTTGTCAAGGAAGATTTTTTTACAAAGGAAGCGGTTTTCTGTTGGAAAAACACTCTACAACCTCGTCTTGGCACCCAGACTTTGTTTCACACGTATTGTAAATGAATCAAAGAGGTATTTTGGCTGGGGCTCCTCTACTTCGTATTGCACAAGAATGAAGCAAATAATGAAAGAGAAGTTCTATTTAGAAGGTAAAATGTATCACAAAAGTTGCCCAGCCAGACATTTTGATCCACTGAGCCACCTCAAAAATATTACCTCCAGTTCTCTCCCTACGAATTCAATAACAAATTATTATGTTATGGACATTTGTCTGGAAAAAGGAAACCCTTCAGTCTGTTTGATACACTCTTCTCTTTGATGGGTGATATTTATGAAATGCCTCAAACACAAGAGCCCCCTTTCTATGACAGCCCATCTGCAAGAAAACTTCAGATCACATGGAAAACATTCAGTGAGGAGCTGGCAGAGAGGGCTGCAGACAGAATGCTATTAAATAGTTACTTTGCCTTAACTACCTTTTTTTTTTTTTTTTTGAGTGAGGTTTAAAGCTTTAATCTCGTACCCAAGCTTGTCAGAGCCCAAATCTATCTGTAATGCTCTCCAAATCAGAACGAACTCAGAAAGATGACGTTCAATCTTTAAATCCTTCTCTGCAGACCTATTTTTAATTCTCAGGTTCATAAAATGGATCCCTGCTGTAGCTCCAGAGCTTTCTAATGTGTATTCTACCTATTATGTTTGACGTAGCCACGTGTGAAAATTCAGCTGCGTTTAGAACCGAGGGTTTTCTTTGCACAATTTCCTGTGTAGTGTAATAAAACCAATTCAGTGTGACAGAACTATCGTTGTCACTGGTGGAAAACCCATCATCTCCTCTCCTGGTCGCTGTTATTCTTTTCACTTCCACCAGTAACTCTAATTCTAATATTCTGGACACTTTAAAACAAATTTTATCTTCTTATTTTGCTTTCTTTGCCACAGAGTGAGTAATAAATAAATCCTTCATAAACAACGTCCAAAAAACTATTTTTCATATCTTATTTTCTCAACAGACATTTTTTCAGTCTCTCTGTATTAATTCCTAAACAGTCTAAGCTATTCAAATCTTTGATACAACAATTATTGGCAACCATAATTAACCACCTTTCCAAAACCTCCTGTAATGAACAATTTCTGTTCCATTTTTGTAAATCAATCCATTTAAGCTGGATTAGAACTGACACGTCTGCTCAACTAAAGGCAAATACCATCAAAATACACAATCATTTCCATGACCTGAACCAGGAATTCTACGACAAGTCAAAGTTATTTCCTAGATTTTCAAGTGATGCAGTTTGTTACAGAAACTCATGAATTACCATCATTTTCACCAGTGGGAAGAGATTTCTGTTCATGACCTGAGGACATACATGGATCTCTCCAAATGGAACTGCTGCCTACATTCACTCCCTACAGCAAAAACATCTTCATTAAAACACTTTGATACGTGTTCATGTAAATCCAGCAGAATAACGTTTTGCAAATATTCCCGCATGAAAAGCGGAGCATTAAAGTAACGAAATTCTGCTAGTCTTACATGATTCTGGTAATCTTCATATTCCTCATTTTGGCATTCATTTTCTGCTTTATGTTTTCCCGGGAAGAAATGTACTCTGGAATAACTTTATATTCTAATTATAGTTTGATGAAGATGCATCCTAAGCTGACACCGAACCTGCTCTGTCCTTCCGTGCTTGGAATGATTTATTCTGCCAGTTCACATCCAATTTTAAATGAAATGATCCATCTTCTTGGCTGATGAGCCCATACCAGATTTCAAAGCATACAGAGATGGACACACTCACTCACAATCTACTTCCAGAATGGCACGGACAGACTTGGCAAGGTCCCTGGCTTCTGCTGCAAGAGCTGCTGTGGCAGTAGGTCCGACCCTTCCCAGCCGTGCCAGGAGCGCTTTCGTGGACAATGTTGTTCTCCTGTCACTACCAGAACAAAGAACAAGTGGTTATTTGTAAGATGATAAAGGAAAGTGCTACTTTTAATACGGCAGACTTGTTTTTCTAAAGTGGTTTTGGTCTCACTGTACGAAAAAAAAAAAGATTCAGGCTACCAAGGCAGTGAGTTTGCCCCAGCAGCAGTCCTGGCTGTACAATAAAAGAATTGGGGAAGTTGAATTCAAGTGACATTCACCACTCAAAATGCAGTGTCAAGAACTCAGTGGGGGTCAGGAAAGGAGCTTGAATGGAATTTTCCTGCTAGGATTTAAGCAGGGACACTGCTTCAGGAGACCCAACTCGTGTGCTGTCAGTGAGCCCGTCTGTCACCTTGGCTTGGTATTTGATAATTAATCCATTTCCTGAGATCAACTCTCTGAACTTTATAAAACAAGCAACATCCCTGTTGAGGGCAGTGCCAATGGCAACTGCGTCTCACTGATTATCTGCAATACCAGGGCTGCTCTGAGCCAGTACAGGTTTGTTTCTCAAATAAAGTTCCAGTCCACTTCACTTCAATACATCTGATTTCCTTGAGAGCTGTACTGAAGAAAAACTGCAGGAAAGAGACTGAACAATTTTACTGTTACATAAATATTAATGGCATGCTATCTGGGATATATAGGCACGATCATGCCAATATTCTGAAGGACCAAAGGCTGCTTAAATCTTCCTGAATATTCCCAGCACCTTTTTAAACAAGAAAAGTAATAAAATGTGTATCCATTTACATTTTATCAATTTATTTATATGCTACTGGATTCATTGTAATGCAAAATCACCTAGGAGAATCTAAAAAAAAATATTAAAAAATTATAACCCACTGCTAAGGTTCCTTGCATTTTAACTAATCCTTAGTACATTATAATTACTTTATGGAAACATCCAGACAACCATAGCTATGTAATTACTAACTGTTTTAATTTAATTCAGAGGTTTTTAATGAAGCTGTATCCCGAAAGCCTAATTTATAATTCATGCCAGTCCCTCTCCTTCAATAAAATGACATTTAGAACTATACAGCAAAAGTATAGAAAAAAAATAGCTACAAGGCAGTTTTTGGAGACTTGGAAACAATAGGAGAGTTTTTCGTTATTAATATTGCCATTTCATTACCTTAAAACTGTTGAGGAAGTAGAGTTATCTGAAAGTATTTCATGCACAACCTGTTGGTCACAGTCAAGAAGTTAAGAGTTTATAAATCAACACGGTCAAAAAGTTAACATTTTATAGTTTGATATTCTGTTTGGGGCTGGGAGATTTGATTTACAATTAAAATTGTCTAATCTCTCCCAGCTAGAAGTGCAAAAGTAGAAACCAAAATATTATAACCCCGTTAAATGAAGTAAATATATAAACATCACTTTTTTTGTTGTTGTTTCATAGCATTGCAAAGTATCATCAAATATTAGCTGTTCTGGCTTTTTCTTCTGAGGAGTTTCACAGAAATGGATAGTTTGTGAAAAATCAGGTGCAAAAAATTCTCTGATAATTTTCATTTGCTCAGTCCAGCAAAACATAAAGATGATGTAAATCTCTGGATGGATCTGTACATCCAATAAATCTACATTTCTAGGCATGAAAGGATCTCTGCAAGCCACTTTCTAGCCATTCCTCACAAACATCAACACAAATCTTGTCCAAATAAGGTGTTTCTAGAAATGAAAGGCGAAGTTACCTCTACAAATTGTAGCAGCTTTTCAGTAGCCACCTCAAAGGTCTTCCTGGCCGACTCCGATTTCCGCAGCTGGCAGTCAAGAACTGTAACCCTCTTTCTCAGATCCTGAATGTTCTCCTGGGAAAGGGATTTTAAGGTTTTTATTCTAATAATTTTCTCCCATGGCTCACACAGAGACATGGTGTGAATGGAGTGTTTGGAATGTTTAACACACTTCTTTTTTACATTTCTGGAAAACACAGAACTGGAATACCTGAGCAGCTGGCAAATCAGCTCCAAACTGCAACAGATATTGGCAAATGATAGAAAGGTAATTTAAAATCAAAGATAACTGTAGTTGCACTGTTTTAGAATTTTCCTTTCTCTCTCATGGAGAATGNCCAAACCATAGATAACAACAGGGACAGGGCTGAAAATTAAGAGTTTGAACCGATTGATGAATGGATCAAAAATGCCAACGTGGTGGTGACAGTATCTGTCAGCAGGGCGGCACAGAGAGCCACAACAAACTCAGCCCTCCACTTTGCATCCACACATCCTTCAGCCAGCCCAGTAATTATGGCACATCTTGGAGGAAATTGCCCCGCAGGAAGCCTGTGCATGCACTTGTGTAAGCTATTGATCAGTGTTATGTATCCCCCCTCCTTCAGCACAGAGGGTGTGAGCCCTGCCAGAGCCACTCCTGGACTCTGGGTTTCATCAGTCCCCGGCACCGTTCCTGGGAGAGGAGCACGAGTCAAGTGCTCACATGTACCTGGGGGTGTTTGTTTGGCTGAGCTCTCTGCTGGACTCAAGATCTAGAAAGATCTCTCCAAAATTCAGAAAATATCACTAGAGTTAAAAACAAACTCTTACATCACACTGCAGGTGATTGTTCCAAAAACCCACAATCTGCTCTAGAACTCTTACCAAAAAAATCACCAAAACCCACTTATTATTAACTTTACTGGAAGGAAATAATTTGTTTGTGTTCACTGTACAAAGCAACCGAATCATCATCGCCTCGAATGTCAAAGAATGTTGATTCAAACACCTTTTTTTTGGTGATTTCACTGTCCGCTCTGGAGCAGGAGCTGGTGAGGAACCTCACCCTTTGACACTAAAAAGGGTTAATATGGAGTTGGTACCTACTTGATACTGCTTCTTTCGGGTAAGAAATGCAGAAATTATTCAAGTCTCCACACATGTATTCAAGTATTCAGTCAGAATTTCAGGAATTCAAACTAGAATCTCTGGAACAAACCTCCAGCAAATCAACCCATACCCCCTGAATTTCCTAAAATTTGGCTATTTATACAAGTCCTGGAAAACAAACAGTGCTGCAAGGACACCTGACATAAAAGATGGGGCATCTCACCCAGATGTTCAGCAAGAAGAATTTCCAGGGTGTGATTCAACTCATCACTCACAATCAGATGAGTGGAATTCCTCCCTGGCAGCCACAGGGATTTGCTAAGCTGTTCTCTGCGAGCTTGCTCACCACAGAGCTTGGCTTTACCTTCTAACGCCTTGAAATATTAAATTAATTCCCAGGAAGAAATAAGGCAGCGTTTCAGTAGGCTTCCTTCACCAGGTCATGTGCACATCCATTTTTCATGAGAAAAACAAGGTCAGCTCACAAATGCCAACCTGCTTGCACTTGTTCAAACTGTGTCTAGAACACAGGTCGACAGTTATGGGGAAAAATTTTTAAGTGCCTCAAATATTTGATTTCTTACCATGTTCTGAAATACCTCACTGAAGACAAAGAGGGTTTAAAATATAAGGCTCAATTAAAAAGATTCTTTTTTGGCAGGATTAGTAGCATTTAAATGATTATCTTGATTAAATCTAAATTTACTTTAGAACAGGACTGGACTTTATATTGCTGCTATTTGCCTAACAGAAACATCAACCTGAAGGCCATTTTTAGACGAGCACAAAAACATGTAAATACATGCAAGGTGGAGTCTTTAAAAACAATATATCTGCAGCCCAGAAACTATTCCAGGCTTAATGCTGGACCTATGACCCACATAGGCTGGGAGCTGCTGCTTTTCCAGCCCAAAGATGTCTGGAAAAAGGAAGCCTCGCACACTCCACGTTACCCCCTCCACTACACATCATCCCAGTTATTGAATAATACAAGACCAACAGTGACCTAGTTTAGAAAAGCGGATGAAAAGAAAATGAAAACAAGATACACGACAACAGCAAGGAAACCATGGTAACTCTGACAGGCTTTGCTTACTTTATTTTGGCCGGAATGCTCGGCGAGCTGAGCCTTCAGCTCTCCGATTTCAGCCTCCAACAGGCGAATCACTTCTTCATAGTCCAGCTCCATTCCCCGCGCCTGCCTCTGCGCAGCCTCTGCCAGGTGAATTCTGCTCCGCAGGGCTCTCGTCTCCTCCACCGCCGCCTTGGCTTCCTGCAGGTCACACAGTTCCGTGCAAAAGTTACAGCTCCAGCCAGAAAAAAAAGAGATTTAGCTCACAAGTATGGCAGTTGGCATCACGGCTACCTGGTAGTGGTCATGGGTAGAGGGCTCGATTGCTGGGTTTTTATCTATGATGTGCAAATGAAAAACATGTATGTACAGACACATGATTTTCCCAATAAATTAAATAACTACTGAAAATCAATAATTACTGAAAATCTACTTGAATGAAAGGTTTTCTTGAAATGCACCAGATGTTGCTGATCTGCCCCATTGCTTCCACACCAAAAAAGTACCTTGATGAAATATTACTTCATTTTATTATTATTGCACAAGTTCACACTCTAGTCACAGCTCACTCGTCATGCAGATGGACTTTTCATATAAGTATTCAGTCCACATTCTTCTCAGAATCAGTGCTTTTTATAAAATCTATTTTTCTGCCTAGCTCCTGCTCCTATATATGTTCCTAATATCCTGTATTATCACAAAAGACTGTTAGATAAACCTTATCTATAAATAATACACAGAAAACAGAAAATCTGTTCGCTTTTAATTTAGCTAATGTAATCTCTAAATGTTGCAAAATCCCATTTCAAGAAAGATATTGCTCAGTTCATTTCAGGACTGAATATTAATTCAAGTTAACTTTGATTAGTAAATTAGAAAGCCAAACTAAAGGTCTGGACAACAGATGAGTTTACACAGTAGGAATAAAACAAACAAACTGCTCATGCAAAATGTACAGACAGGCTCACTGGCACCCAAACTAGTAAACCATCTTTACTCTCAGCTTTTAATTAATCTGTGGGAAAAGTCACTTTGTATCAGTTTTCTGAATGATTCAAGTTGTAAACTTTAAATATACAAATTCACAGAGCTGCAAATTTTTCTTAGAAGTTGCTCAGTTAAGGATACTTAGGTGAATATTCTATTCCTTCTCTACCTATTCCATCTCATTATTGCAATTATATCCTGGTTGGGAATGACACCAGAGGGAAAACAGGTGGGTGTAGAGGAGAAACACACTGTGACTCTTTAACAAGGAAGAAATAACCTTGTAGAAACTGGGTTTGAAATCACTGTTTCTAGAAAACCTAGATGACCAAATCTTTCTGGTTTTGTGGAAGAAATGGCACATAATATATAACAAACAAGTGTCATAACAGAAATGTCTAGAGAGGTCAGTTCAACCTACAAATGCACATTTAATTCTTTCCTAATGTAGAAACACTTGTTCTGTTTCAATATCCTGCAAGTCAGGTTTTCCTGTACTTTGTGACAATATTTTTTCTGCAAAATCATCTTTCAATCTCAGCTTCAGATGACTTTTAACCTCTATTTAATGAACAATATCGTCCAGGCCATAAATCAACTAATCTCAGTGACACGTAACCAGGACATCATCTTCCTTATCTTTGCAATATAACACCCATCTGGATGACAGCCAGGGGCATCCAGGTCTCTCAGAAAATAGAGCAGCACCAGAAGTACCACACATGGAGAACAGCAACACCACTAGTGAACATCGGTGTTGTATAATTTGGAGGTTTCTGGCATAGGGCACAAGCAACAAGAGATCCATTTAATTGGACAGCAAGCAGAATGTTTTTTTTTTCCTTTTCCAAGCGTGAGGTGAACTGCACGAGGATCACCTGCACCTGGAAACACAGCCTCATCCCAAACACTGCTCCATGTGTGTTTTATTCCTCACGTTGGTGCCGCAGTGTCGCAGCACCAAGAGCAGAGCGAGGCTCACGGCTGCTCGCACTCCTGAACGCACAGCAGAACCATCGCCCTCCTGCAACTGCTCCCGGCACTCCTTTTTCCTAGAATCAGCTCAGGGAACACGGGGACTTCTCAGAAGTTATCAGTCTGTGCAAGCAGGGGTCAGAATTGCTGCCTCTGCAGAGGGCACTTTCTCGTGTCTGTAAAAAACAAATGAGTCAAGCAAGGAGAGCTGGGCCCTGCTGATAGAGGGTGAGCTGGGAGCCTTCAGCAGCAAAGGCATCCTTGGGAAACAGGCTGGGGGTGGGAAAAAGACTTGGAGACAAAAGTGAAAAGATGCTCTGACGTTAGGTTTGACTAATAGAAATGAACACAGAGGCCTTGGAAAAGGGTGGCATCTTAAAAACCCACACTTAGGAATTATTTAAATAAACCGACGTGAGAAAAGTGAAGGGAAAATTGCTAGTATGAAAAGGGAGGTCTTCATTCTGAAAGAAGACCTCCTTGAGATAAAGGTTAATCTCTTATAATCCAGCATTGCCTTTACTCCTCCGTTGTTTTTCCAGAGCCCCAGTTGTTGAATATTAATTTCTCTATAATAGCAGACTAAGTATGACCAGATTTCAACAGTGAAAGACCTAAAGGAATAATTAAGGAACAATGGCTTCTTACATTACAATGAAACAATTACACACACTACAACTGAATTAGTAAAATCTTCTGACACACCAGAGCTGTTTCCTGGAGCAGGGGGGCACAAAGGGAAACAATTCCATCAGGTTTTCCCCACTTGGAGCTGGCACTGCAGGGACACAGTGGGGTCTCTCACCTGTGCAGGTAAGGGGTCCCACCTGGGAGGGGCTGATGGGTAACACCCACTGCACCACCACCAGCCCCTGTCCCACCCCAATGTGGGAAAAAAGTGTCCAAGGCCAGGCTGGATGGGGCTTGGAGCAACCTGGGGCAGGGGAAGGTGTCCCTGTCCATGGCAGGGGGTGGAATGGGATGAACTCTAATTTCCAATCCAAAACAACCTAAGGCACAACAGAAATGGGATCTGCAGCTGCTAATATTTCATTTATATAAAAGCCTCATGGGACCGATTGTCCTGATCTGGTATGAAGTCACTGCAATCAATAACGAAAGCTGGAGGAGAGAAGCTGAATCCTTAAAAAAGCAATTTCAAGGTACAGGTTTCTTCCTAAGCCAGGTTCTATTTCTTCCTTGGATAAATTTGAGTGTCAGAAGGTTTTATCCAAGTTGTATTCCAGCCACCACAAACGCCAGAACTAAGATATTCTTTTAAACCACATGAAAATTGTAGTTACAAATCAATCACGCTTACTGATTAATTTTATAGAAATTATATGCCAAAATCATCCTTTAAAGAACTTTTAATACCTTTATCACTTAAAAAAGCTGACAAAATAAACTCAATATTTCTTTCAGGCAGGGCGAAATAAATTAGACACTGCTTCCAAAACAGCAGCCATTCAAAACCCCTCTTTTCCCCTTCGAGAAAACAACCACAGGACAGCAAACCTCAGCCCTAGGAACCGAGTCCAGCACTTTGGGACACCACAAACAGCATTTTATCTTTACAGCATCTCCCATTGACCAGGTTCAGCTGAGTGCTGCCGCTGACAGCAACTGCCCAGGAAAAGCTGCAGGACAGAAGGGACCATTCAGGCTGAAATAACTTAGCAGGGCTCTGAGGCAGCACAGGATCCAGTCCAACTCCTCCAGGAGACAGAAGACATCATTACACATTTCACATTCACGCTCTTGGCAAGACTTCAGGTGCTCAAAAGTGCCTTTCTGTGTTTTCTGCCAATTGCAGCTTATGTAGGATTTCAAGGAAGCCCCCGAGATAGAATTCTATATCACAACTTCAAAGCGAAAACAGATCAATTGATGAATTTTAATTGTCACATACTGATATTAGAAAATAATTGCTGCTTCACTGCAAGTTTAGCAGCATTTCTAATCTTAAGAGTTTATTGGTGCTGGTGGTTACTGAGTCAAGCACCGTTTAATGAATTGGTACTAACAAAGCATGTTCATTAACCACAATATTTGTAGCTCTGTCTTAATTAATCCGTAATCTCTGCAATTCACAATTAGTAGAAAATACCACCAAATATACCCCAACCCATGACTGGTAGCCTATAGCCTCATTTAAAACCCATTTTTTTCAGGAAAGTAGTCATTTAAAAAAAAGTTTAAATCACACTGAAGTCAGAAGGCCTTAGACACAGACTTAAATTGGTTTTTTTTTTTGTTTACTTTGGTTGTTTGTTCCCTTTAATCAGGCCATGAGGGCTAATAATGTACTCATTAACTCCTTTCACTAACCAGCTCAAGCAGGAACACACATCTTAAATTAAATGGCAACTTGTACTTTAAGTAGCCTATTTTTAAAAACTTTTTATCACCATGAATCTCAGTGCCAATATTGGTTTGAAACAACAGAAATATATATAATAGCATATATAAAACACTTGAAAACACACCAAGTATAAACAGAAGAAAATGTCCATTAAAAGCCCACTTATATCTCCTAAAATAGACCACACCGTGCTATAATCATATATAATTTATTATTTCCCTTTCACTTCACTATATGGAACCCTTTCAAAGCCTACATGAAAATCAGTATTTATCCCTGGGAGGTTTGCAGGGCAAAGCTGAACTTCACCACCACATGGCAGTACCTGAGAAAAATAAAAGTGGGAGGACCTCGAGTGGCGGCAGACGGGCACTGCTGCCACTGCAGCATCCGAGAGCAGCCCTGGCCAACACTGCCTTCCCAGGAAAACCAGGATTGTGCTGGGATTTGGGCACTGCTGCCACTCCAGCATCCGAGAGCAGCCCTGGCCAACGCTGCCTTCCCGGGAAAACCAGGATTGTGCTGGGATTTGGGCACTGCTGCCACTGCAGCATCCGAGAGCAGCCCTGGCCAACGCTGCCTTCCCAGGAAAACCAGGATTGTGCTGGGATTTGTGCTCTGTAAGGGCTTTAATCTAGAGGAATAAACTGAACAAGTTCTCGAGTCTAGAACACACTCAACCCACTGGGGAATGGAACCTAAAGCACGCTCCTGGAACAAATCTTGCAGTTCAATCTGACCCGAAAAAGAACCCAATTTATTCCCCACAGCGTACGGAAGGAAACGTCACAATTCTCATGGAAAAAGCTTCCAGGCAGCTCTCTTACATTCAAGGAATAAAATTTGATTATGAAGGTGCGAAACACAAATCTTATGAGCAAAAATACAAAATTAATCTTAATATAGTGGATTCTAAAACTGCATTTTGCATTTTGATGTATGACATGTGACACGAGGAAGCTGTGAGGAATCGGTGCAGCAGGGCAGGAGGGAAGGAAGGCAGCTCACCAGAACGGAAAAGCTGCCAGGGTGTGCAGGAGAAAAGAGGGAACAGGAAAGTGCCTGGCTTTTGAATCCTGGCTATAAATGACACGAGACTTACACACAATCGGGAATTTCCTTTACGAGACACAAGGAGGCCAAATACTGTGATTTATTCTCGCACAATCAGAGACAGATTTGGACACAGAAACAAGACTTTCCTCACAAAACCCCGACTACAACTTCTTTTCCTGGCAATTTTTTCACACTTAAGGCTGGCTGACATATAAAGTGGTTAATATTAGGGCTGTAAATTAGGCACACTGTTGCCTAAGTACAGCAAAATCTCTTCAGGAACATTTAAAACCAGAAAAGTACTACGACATCATTATCCCACTTCATCGATCCAGCTTGTCTTAGGGCTCCTATCAGCAGAGAAATAAATTAGTGCTCTGAAAACTGAAGGATCAATATTCTCTGCTTTTAATCAAAAGCTTTGCAGTAACACAAGAACCATTTCATGTTAAAATCAGTGTGAAAGTATAGTTTATATGAGGATCAGGAGAGAAATAAGTGCTCTCCTCTCCCTTCCACAAAAAAAAAGCAATTAAAAAAAATTTAAAATAATTATAATTTTTAGAAACTTCCAACATACTTGCTTGACTGCTTGTAGCTGCTCTGTCAACTGTTTCTGCAAGTTCACAGATTCAGACAATTCTTCCTGTTAGGAAAAAAACGAAAAAAGAAGAAATAATTAATAAATAAGTTTGAAAGAGTTTTTAATCCTAAAACTCAATTAGCTCTTTCAAAACTACAGGTAGCAATACTTAAAATCTGTCAACAGCTTTTATAAAGCCTGTGATAAGACCATCTCTAAAAGTTAACTTTTCTGTGAGGTCACTGATGCTGTTTAAGTTTCTTGATTATTTTGGGATTATTTACAGAACATTTCTGGGATATGTGTAAAAGAAATCAGGCAATTAATTATAGATTGATCATTCTCAGTTTTCCACATCAGCAATTTAGGGCCTCATGATCAGTACTCACTGTGTTCAATGCAAATCAAATGAAATTCTTTCATTTCACTACAAAGCTTTCAGAAGAATTCTCGTGCACAGAACAAAGAACAAATCTCTGGCCACATCAATCAGGCATTTCTATAATTTACAGCATGATTTTTTTCTGGACCAAGCGGCAATTTTTTTAATTCTCTTTATCCCAGGCTCAATATTCCTGCCTGAAAACCAGAGTTACGTATGCTGAATACAGAATTTTTTTTCTTTTTTGGGTTTGTTAAATAAGAAATTCAGGACCACAGGACTGTGACTGCAACCTGGGATACCAAGAAACAATAAATATAGTTATTGCTTTAGGTCTTGGGAATTTTGTAATGTCTGGGAAAATATGTATTAATTTTACACACAGATTAATTTCTCCTCCAGTTCTGATTCCTATCAGAAGTATCAGCACACGCTCAGACTCTGCAGTTAGCAGGATCACACATTTTTAAATAAAATTGCCATGCAAATCAGTCATTTCTCCAAATGCACTTCTGTGAAATGTCTGCTTAGTCTCATTTCTCTGTGGATCAGATTTAAAAACGTGTTAGCATTCAGTATAACAGCTAAAATTCACTGTCTCCACAAATATATTGTGAGCAAACTTCAAACTGCTCTACCTTTTTATTTATCCATGAAAAACTGCACATGAAATTCAAAAAACCAGTAAATCACTATGCACACTCGAAAAAAAAAAAGTCTCTGGAATAATTTAAAGCAAATAAAAATTGTTACCTTTAATTTACTCATTTCTTTCAAAGCGTCATTTCTTTCTTTCTTGAGCCTTTCCACATCATCCTCCAAGGAATCACAGGTTACAAACTGTGTGTATACAAATACATACAGTCAGAAAGTACGGCTAATTGTGTCTTCCATAATCTTTAAAATCTTACATTCAAAGTTCTTATTAATAAAAGGAGAAGAAAACCTTAAAATTATGATTTGTAGATCTGAAAACACTAAAAACATTGAAGAAAATTTTAACTAACTTATCTTCCAAGGCAACAATTATTTTTCCTTTTAAAATGCATTAGTAAATGTGTTTTTAAAAGTATCAAGAACACACCACTAATAGCTCCTGTTTTCTTCAATATTTGAAATAATAAGCCATTTTATTTTAGTGTTTGTATGCTAAAAATGGTCCTTTTTCAAGTCACCTCGAGAATAAAATGATTTTCACTGTAGCAGCAGCTCAAATGACTGGGCCCAGTGATTGTTTCTCACTCCCACAGGCTGCAGCAATACAAATTTCATCAAGAAAACCTCAGTAAATCAATGTTATGCAGACTTAAAACAAACCACCATTTAATTACATCAATTGCTTTCTGCAAATTAGGCTGCTTCAAAAAGCTTCACAGAAACGAGGTTATCTTGAAGAACCCCATGATATGGAATTGTTTTAAACATCTGCCCAAAATCTGGAGTAATTTCCAGTACAATAAACTCTCCAGTAATCTCCTCCCAATTTGTAAAAGACCACCCAGGCATCTTTATCTTTTACCTGGGAGCTGGCAACTTCACTGACCCCAAAACTTCCAGATTTGTGGCCAGCATCTGTTGCATTTGATTGCCCAGACAACAGATTCCTTGAAACTTCAACGAAATCTAGGAAAAAAACAGTTCAGATTTTATTGCTGTGCTAAAGAACAAAAATGCCCAAAACATGGCGTGGGATGAAAAGGACTTAAATCAAATTGTGAAGGAGAAAAGAAAAAGGTGAAGTTCACCTTCAAAGGACCTGAGATATTCTACATTTGACAGGTGTCTGTGAAAAATGAAATAAATCTGCACACCAGGGACAAACACCTGCCCTTCCCAATGAGTTGATCTCACCAGGGAAGACAGGAAAAAGGAAAATTTTTGTGGTAGCTCAGAACTCATGGTTTCCCTCTAAGATCCTTTAAACCTCTGATAGAGACTTGGTAAAATTGATGTTGACATGTAGAAAGTTTAAAATACAAACACTCCCTCATTCACATACAACATGGCTTGGATTACCCATCCATTTGAAATTAAAATATTCTTCTACACTATGACAGAGAAATGGGGATATAAAGGCCAATTTACTCTACATAAAATCTGATAGAAGAGCCAGTATCTTTCTCGCTGAGATATTGAAAATCCAGGGTCTTTTTGGAAGTTTAAGTACAAAATACTGTTTCTCACACACTCGTGTTTTTCATAAACTTTAGGAAAAGTGAAATTTCCCCCAGTTTTAGCATCACAACCATCATGTCTCACAGTTTCTGAAAAATATTTTTAAATTGTCAGTGTCATCCACCAAAATTGTCAAAACCAACAGAAGCCGCTCGTTCCCATCAGAACGAGGTTTAGCTGGAAGAACTGCGATGGTCTCCCTGCAAATCTGTTTCTGTATGCAAGAGTTGAAATGTTCCTGCTTCCCACAGACTAAAGTGAACTGATCCATCCGTTTAGTAGCTTCAAGAAGCCTCTTTAACCATCAAAACTCTCCCAAGTAATTCTTGGAAAAATTAAAGTTCCCTATTGTCGAAGGAAAAAAAGGCAGGATTTTGTGAGCACAAAATAAAACTTTCCCAAGGCTGCTCTTAATTAGATAAATTTGTGAGTTGCATCCCCATTACTCAGTTTCAGAATTTCAAGCTTATTTTCATACAGTAAAATAAGGTTCTTGCCTCAAACTATCATTTTATTTGCAGCAGCAACCCAATACTGACAGAAAATATATTAATGGTTATTATCTATCATTTCTGTATTCCTACTTTTCATTATTTTCCATGGTAATTAACAAATTATTACCTCCAAAAGACACTGTTCCTTTAGAATCTTTCTGAAGTTGCTGCCTTAGGGCTTGCTGCTGTTCATCTGTGAGCTGAATCCCAAGATAATTCAGTGCCTGGAAGGAAAAAACTTATTTTGGAGTGAAAAAAGAAAGGACGAGGGATAATGAGTGCAGGGACATGGGGGAGTAATTAAAGAGCTCCACTTCAAAGAGCCTTTGTATCCTGGTACACTCTCACTGACAACACTTTTATTCCAGAGCCACTCCGTGACTTTTCCTTCTAATTGAGAGATGTTCAGATATTATTTAACCTTGAATACAGATGAGTGTAATAAGCAAAACCCTTTGTCCTTAATAACTGCCTTAAAAATCCTGAGGGATGTTCTGATTCCCAGAAGAGTTAATCAGTAATTAGATTAACAAAAACAGTAATTTGCCCCATGTACAAACCGAAACATCGGCCTGCAATGTGAAAAGAGGAAATTTTATCCAAAGAGAAAATTTCATGTGTTATTTATACCTTACAATTTGTCAGCCTAGAAATATTGTCCAGCTGTTTTACCTGCTGAAGGAAGGTAAAGCAGGCAGGAAGGAAAACACAAAAAAATCAGATTTCAAGTATTTACCCTTTCCAGCTTTTCTGTTTTGAGACGAATACTCGGGTTCCTTCCTTGGGGCTCATAATCATCATTCTGGCTGGGGGCAATAACTAGGAAATAAAAAAAAATAAAGTAATAATGATGTATTGTAACTATTGCTTTGAAAAATTTGTTCTGAAGCTCTGCTCATCAAGTGGATGCCAGCTAGATACCCACTTGCCAAAAATCCATGTCAATCCTTAGCCTGACTTCTTTTTTTTAAAGGACATAATTGCAATCAACAAAAATTAAGCCTGTCAATCACTTCCACCATATTTTTTCACATAAAAGAGTGACAAGTAGCAAATGAGCAGAAAATAACCAGGAATAACTTGGAGTGATCCAGCAAGCATATGGCTTCTCCGGGTGGTATTTTCTGCTCCCCCAGAGAAACGCCGTTACTCAGGAAACAGAAGGGGAAACACTCGTGAATTCCAAGAGAGACCTCCAAGCCACACCCTCGGCACAAGTGACAGCTCCCAAAAGCACAGGGAGCGATCCAGGAAATGCTTGGGAAAAAGAGGGAATGACCTGTTGTCAGCCATGGGAACAGGAGGGAACTCAGCCCGAATTCCATGTTCCCCTCAGGATTTTTTTTTGGGAAGGAACTCTTTTCCGAGAAGTCCTGTCCATCAGGGCGTCATCCCCTTCTCTCCTCATAGTCAGAAATGCAAGTTTGCATGGTTTTTTAAGTGTCTCTTTGGATTTTGGATGCATTCAATTAAAAACTTCATTGTTTGCATTCATTACTCATAGTTTAGATCTTAATTCATCATTTCATGAACAGATTAAAAAGGTACTGAAACCAAACCCAGCCTTTAACAAATAAAGGATCTTGCAGTTTGAGATTCTCTCTAAGAGAACAGAAGGAATCACAGAGAATTCTTTTCTTCAAAAAATTTTTTTTAGTTTCACAGTGTATCTGTTTCCAAGCTCAAAGTAATTTACATTCTCTTTACATGCCAAAACCATAAACCAAAACATCTTGAAAATCTCTGACACTAACACCTCTCACATGCTATATTAAATTCTGAAGACAGTGGGCTAGAACCTCAGTGGAATTGGCACAACTTCCCTTCAGCTCAGAATGAAAAAGCCTCGTGTGCGAGTTTGTGCAAAAACTTCAGAAAACGATGCTGATCTTTTTCATAAAGTGTTAAAAAAATATGATCTCATCCAAGCCATGCCTTAATTTTTCAAGGTTATCTTTGAAAGTCTATCCTTGAAAAAGGGCAGCATGAAGGAAGTGGCAGATTTTACAAAGGATGAGCTGTTCAAGAAGAAGAAAATGAAACATGACATGAAACAAACTGGAGCTGCAAGGATTTGTGCTTTCTGCTCTACTACCTACATTATCAGATGTGTTAAGAGACTCTGGCCTTCTTGCTGTCTTCAAACAATGAAGCTCCTGTGTACTGAATTCTATTAACCAAGAGTCTTCTATTCTGAATATATTAAAAAATAAGACTTTTGTCGTGTTCCTTTGATTTAGTTGTGGTGTTTTTCATAGTCAATATGAAAAAACTGTGTGATCATTAATCTCCAGGTGCATTCAGTACTAAAACTCTTCCAGTTTCCACAGCCCACATTTGGTCAGCTCACCTTTCAAGGAAGGGAACCAACCGGTCAGATTTGCGATTTTTGTTTTATTTTAAATCTGAATATCTAATAGGGGCTATAGCAAATGCACGTACAATTTAAATAACATCAGTGGAGAAATATCTGGAATGAGTCAGATCCTGGCTATTTGTTCTTCTTTCTCTCAGTACATTACACATGAAGTTGAGTAGCTCAGTTTATGCTTAATTGTTACTGCCTGAAGAAAAAGATTAAAGTTCAGGTCTGCACAGAGAAATAAAGAACAGTCAGTTCTATCTCTGTGTCAATGGGAACTCCCATTATTGTGTCCCTCTCCCTTTTTCACTGTTTCTAAATGCAACACATTTGTTTCCCACAGGAATTGCAATTGCTCAGCTCAGGTTTGGTTCTGATCAAATCTCACGAACTCCGTTTTTCCTTAACTGTTGTTTTCAAAATAGGCTTTTAGAGATGAGATCAAAGTGCCTCTTGTCTTGGTTTGAATGTCATGACTCTCAAACACAAATACACACATATATATTGGATTTGTTAGGAACTGGAAAGCTGTTAGGGCTCTGCCTGTTATTTCTATCCTTTCAATCTGCTGCCCTGATTTAAGCAAAAAACTCATGCAAGCAGCATACATCCCCAGAATTTCATCAAATCAAGAAAGCACAGTTTCTATGGCAACCTAATCTTGATCTATATGTGAGTCTTCATTATCTGGTTTCTACTGAGTCTATTATCATTACTGCTGTATAGCAAATGTTGTGATCACTCATTTTTGTTTGGTTTCAGCTGTTTGTTAGAGACAATGCAAGTTATAGCTGACAGAAGCTCCTAAAAAATCCATTGATCTCAGTCCTTTATTTAGGAGTACAAAAACAGTGCAATATTCCCTTTTTCAAAAGGCTGTTGAGTCTCACTTTGCACCGGGTTCTGTTTGACTGGTTTTGAAGGAACAAGGGAAAGGGTGGCAGGGAATTAAATCAGCACTTACCCGTGGCAGACACATCAGCAGGATTGCTGTCTGCAGCAGTAATTGCAGATTGCTCCCCCATCTTGACTCCCGTTTCCATCTACGAGAGGAAATGAAAAGCCATGAAAAACCATTTCTAAAGCAGATCACAAGGCAAACTAGAAATACACATTAATGAAAGAAGGGACAGGAAGGAAGAGCAGGGGGATCAAAAAGGGCTGGGTAGACAAAAAGAACCCCAGGAGAAAATGAAAGGCATGGAGGGGGTGGTGCTGAAAAGGAAAAACTCAGATCAGGGCCTCATCAAAACCTTGGGTTTTGAAAATCTTCACAGATTAAGATAGCACAGTCTCTCTAGGCAACCTGCTCCAATGTTTATATCCCTAATAGGAAAGAAAAATGGGCAAGAATTTTAAGTACAAATAGAAGAAGATTCGAGAATCACCTGTTTTGACTTTGTGTTTGAGAACAGTTTATTCTTCCTTCGTCTAAGGCAATACTTTATTTAGCTTTAAAAACACGATAAACTCAAAATGTTCTTTCAAAAATTAAAATAACAGTTTTAAAATCTTCTTTCCCGTGGTCAACATTATTTCTTCACACTAATAGTGAGCTGTATGAATTAAAACAATTGCTGCTCAGCCAAAAGAAAGGGGAAAACCCCCACATCCTTTGGGAGCTTTTTTTAAGCAAAAATCTCATCATTGCAGAGCAAGTGTAACTTGTGAGATTGTACTGTACCACATATGTAGTAAACAGGGAGTGTTTTATCTCTGAAACACACAACTATTTATATCTAATTCCAAAACTTCTGAGAAACAGTAAAGGAGAACTTGGTATCTAAGAACACAGTGAACGCTTATTTTAATTTGATTTGTTTTCTTACCCCAAGTCAACTAATTCCTCTCATCAGTGTGGCTTAATCTCCTGTTATACAACATGGTTTTTCCAAAAGTTTTGATATTCCAAAGACTTAATATTGTGCAGGAAAAGAGACAGTCATTTTCTTACTAAAACGGAAACTCAATTACAATTAGGGAAAAAAACAACCTTTTGCTCAGTTTATCCTAAGAGGAGCAGTGAGTGCACTCACAGCACATCCCTCACCTTTCCAAGTACACCAAAGTCATTTCACATTAATCCAATCACCAATGAGAAGTCATTTCACATTAATCTGATCATAAAAATCAGTTAAAATTAGGAAAAAAAACAACCATTTGCTCAGTTTATCCTAAGAGGAGCAGTGAGTCCATTCACAGCACATCCCTCACCTTTCCTCAAAGTACACTAAAGTCATTTCACATTAATCTGATCACCAATGACAAGTCATTTCACATTAATCTGATCATAAAAATCAGTTAAAATCAGGGAAAAAACAATCTTTTGCTCAGTTTATCCTAAGAGGAGCAGTGAGTGCACTTACAGCACATCCCTCACCTTTTCTCAAAGTACTCCAAAGTCATTTCACGTTAATCTGATCATAAAAATCAGTTAAAATCAGGGAAAAAACAACCATTTGCTCAGTTTATGGTGAGCACACTCACAGCATCTGCAGGGAATGTTGACAGCAGATTCCCACTGGGGGAGGGAAGAGGAGCAGGAGCTGCAGCCTGGTGCTCTCCGTGGGCTACAGAAGGTGTTAAGAGGCTGAAAGGACGTTGCAGATTCTCTGGATGACTGGGGATGTTTTTCTGCCTAATAAAAGCTATCTCCGAAAAATTTTCAAACCTAGAATTTAAAAAGTTTCAACATATTGGATTCTTTTATTTTTCGTAAGATTATGCTTTACTTCTGTAAAAATTGCATGTTTCCAAACACTGCGTGTGATTTTATCTCTATTTCTAAAACGATGTTCTATTCCCCATCATTACAAAGGCAAATACTGTATTTTTTTTAAGTATCATAATTTCGCAGGTCTAAAAGGTGCATTTGAGTCTTTTCTATGAAATAGCATTACAATTTAATATTTCAAAAACGTAATATCCCTCACCCTTCCTCCAAGCACATGACAAGTCATTTCACATTAATCTGATCATAAATATCTGATCATAAATATCATCTATTAAAGCATTTTGGAGGGCTGGCTGTTTGACAGTAACAGATACCTCATCTTTGTTCTGTTGATTATACTTTTTGCCTCTTCATAGGAGACTCCAATCATGGACTCTTTGTTGATGGACACGAGCTGATCCCCAGGCTTCAATCGTCCATCCTAAAACAACAAACCCAAACCCACAGGATTTCTGTTAATTGCTAACTCTACAGAAAGAACTGATTATTATCCATTCCTCTGGATCTGTTAGGACATAAAGATCAAGAGCAGCTCTGCATTCTGCCTGACAATCTTCCAGAAATAAACAGATGAAACCATCAGCAATCACCACCACAGCAGTCATTATAAACTCATCAGAGAACAGAGCTCAGAAATTGTGTAAAGAAGAAATTTGGACCCAGCTAAGCATTTCTGTTAAAAAAAAACCAAGGAAAGGAAGAACAGATTTTTCCAGCACCAACCCATCTGATTTTAGGAAGCTTCTTTACTAATTAATTCGGCTGTGAGCAGGATCCATTTGTATTTCAAGACCAAAAGTTCATGGCAATACATGGGATTCTTCAGACGCTCACTGGCCATGTTAAACTTAATGAGAAAACCAGATTGGTCTGCCAGGATCCACCCATCAAAACCATGACAGAAATACTATTGTCAGCTTGGTGCTTCTGTTGAATTAATTGCAAACTCTCTACCAGCACAAGGACATCTCACATTTCTGCCCCACAGACTCTGAGACAAGATTTTGAACACACCAGGTGAAATTCCTCACTAAGACAGAGCTTTCTCTACTCATTTTAACAGAGGCCTCAACAATTTAACTGGAAATTTAAGCAATTCACTTACACTTACAGGGTTAGTTATGACATTTATCTAACTTAATACTCATCAAATTACACAGAACATGTCTCTGCTCTTCAGCTCTTAAGAAATCAATCCCAAAATCAATCTATGTGAAAAAAAAATTGTGTAGAGAAGATGAAACATAGGAAATAAGTAAAATACCTTCTCAACACCAGTAGAATTTTACCTACTTAACACCCACATACCATAATTTTAGCTGTGTTGTTTCACAGCTATGCCAGGACTTTACTACCATTTTTTTTTTGTCACTTAGTGTTTTGGTTTTAAAGAAAAAAAATCTTTTTTCTTTAGATCTTTTATTTTGCTTTCATCCAGCCTGGCAAAGATATTCATTTCAATGGTGCCCTCACGTGGCAGAGGTTTAAAACATCATTCCTGTTCCAGCTTCCCAAACAGGATAACCAGGATTGGGAAATTACCTCCATTATTGCTAATATTGGAGCCTAAAATTAATGTCTCAGCCTCAGTCTATCGATTATGTGTGAAAGGCTATAAATTATAGGTTCACAATGAGAAAAATGTTTTAGAAGCCACAACAAAATAGGAGAAAGCAAAAGCAGAATGATTACCATTTATCTACTGAAAGGTCTTGGAGAAACATTGCATTTTTACCTTCCGTCTTGGCATTTTAGGATTAAACTTAGCCTACAAAAATTCAGTAACAAATAGTTATAAACTGTCTGGGGACAAAACTCACTGCCTGTGAAATGAGCCCGTCCCCTCTTGCTGGGCCAGAGGCAAAAGCTGGGAACCTGCACTTCCAAATAATTCTCATTACTCACGATGGCTGCTGAGAGGAGACACTCGGATAAACAGTTCTGGGTGCCTGAACCAGGCAATTACATTATTAATTTACCTTTTACACTGCCAAATCCCCCTGATTTACATACTGCATTTGTCATAAATCAAAACAGTAATCTGCATTTGTCATAAATTAAAACAGTAATCAACATCAATTCATACCTTTTATTAGTCTGCGCTTTCAGAGTATTTTTTTCTAATTTGCCTTCACAGTGATTTCCAGCTGCAACGATCCATCTAAATTTAATTCTCGGGGAAACATGACTTTTTTAATGCCCAAGAAAATTTAAAAAAAGGTGCAATCTGTAGCTCTGTCCCATCCTTCCTGATTTACCTTCCATCATGCAATCTCTTACAAAGTTGATTTTACTTTCCTCATGAACTGAGGGATAAGAGCCTCATTTACCTCAAATGAACTTATGAAAAAAATTTCATTACCATGTAACCCTGCTACAGTGCAATGAGATAATTCTGTTTAAAGAAAGGGCGAGGAGAAATACAAACATTTTGTATTTAAAATATGTCTGTGGATGTAACACACCAAAGCAGGCACTCAATGAAGGCAAAAATACAGATGTCAGAAGGGGAAGGGAGGGCAAAAAGGTCTTTACCTTATGGCAATCACCACCAGGAATAATTTCTTGAATATATACCAAAGGCCCTTCATTTCTGTTAATTCCTCCCACAATATTCAGACCCAGGCTTGTTCCTTTGCAGACAGAGATAATCTGAAATGCACTGTCACTAGAGACACAAAGAGAAGGAAAAACAGAATTACTTCACACAACTAAAGACTGAAGCAATAACTTTATCTTACTGGTTTTGCAAATATCTACTACAGCAACAAATACAAATAATGAACATTTAATCTCAGTGTTCAGATATTACATTGCCTATTTACTACAAAACCAGCAACCTCAGGCACTTCTGGCAATTACAAAAAGAACTGATATTCTGTTTTGCAAGGCTAAAAACTCCTCTCTATAATACAGATCCAAGGTTTATGGGAGTACCAGGGTACACCCAAACCAGGAACATTAATTCATTAGGAGACACGAAAAAAATCAACCTGATTAATCTACTTCTACCACATAAACAATAAATAAATAGGAAAACATCTTATTAAAACAGAAAGTCTGCAATGTTGATGGGATTATAAACTACAGGTTACAAGTTAAAAAATAAAATCAAAATTTAACACTTAGAGCTCAACCCAAATTTTCCTGACCAGCCAAATACAGCATTTCCTGCAGCTCACACAAGAGAAGTACAGTCATTTTTGGAGATTACTTTGCAGGCTTTGGGGATGGTGCTGGGACAGAAATATTTCTGCTGGTGACGTTATCCTTTGGATGCAGCGGAGGGCTCTGTGACCTCGAGGATGACCCAGAGGAAAGGCTGTCTATAGACTTTGCTTCAAA
>VZTX01020034.1:0-20503 GCA_013400915.1 Pardalotus punctatus | reverse complement strand
GAGGGACACGAGGGACAGAGGGACAGGAGGCTCCTCCTGAGCTCCCTGCTCTTATTGTCTTTGGGTGCAGAGCAAAAATGTGTAGGCTCCAGGCTAGATTGTGTAAATCTCGTTAGAAAGCCATTCCCAGCTAATGAAACCCTGGGAGAGAGGGATTTGGCTTCCCAGCCTTCAGCCTCGCAGCAAAGGCTGGAATAAATCCATCTCCAGCTCTGTGTGGGCTGCTCTGCCCTCTCCCCAGCACGGGGGTGTTTGGCTGGGGGAGCCATCGCTGGGGAGCGGCCCCGGGTCAGCATTTGGTGCGTCTGCACCTGAATAATTTCAGAATTATCTTCTCTTTGAGAAAACAAACCAAAAACAAAACAAAAACTGCCACGCAAAGAAACCTCACCTGGTTTTTAATCCTTGTGCAGGAGCAGAGAACAGCCATGTAAATAATTCTGCCTTCCCCTGCAGCTTGCTGGGCACTGGCTAGTAATTCCAGGGGCCAGAGCTGTTAGGAAAAGCTGCTGAAAGGAGGGGTGTGAGATAAATGCATCTCATCTCGGGCTGTTTGTGCAGGCTGGGGCTGTGTCTGCCTCAGCCATAGATCCCACTCGGGGTCATGTTTGTTTGGCTGCGCCTTTATTGCTCTGAGTGTGAATTTAGCAGCTCCTACTGGGTGAAATACGGTTCTCTTTGTGCTCCTGCTCCATGGCCAGGGCTTTGCCGAAGTTCTGAGCGCAGCTGCTGCGATATTTGGTGGGATTAACACAAAGACAAGGCAGAAACACGGCCCTGGGCTTCAGCTGCGGGGTTGGTGCCCAGATTGTCCCTAATTTGGAGGTTTGGGGTGATTGGGACCCCCAGACACCCGGGGCTGGCTGCCGTCCCCATCCCCACAGATCTGTGATCCCTCCTGTTCCAGCCCATCCTTGTGCTGGGCCTTCTCTTCCCTGCAGACACTGAGGCAGGAATTGCTCTGTTCTCTGCTAGTTCTTGGTTTATCTGGTTTTTCCTCACCTGTCTTGCCTTTCTCACCTCTATATATCTATATCTCCATGTATCTATACATAGATATACCTGTATCTCTGTCTCTCTCTGTATATATCCAACAACTGAGATGCAAATCCAGCAGTGCAGAGGCATCCAAGCCCATCTGGGACAGCACAGGCTGCTGGAAATATTTCCATAGTTTTGCATTCCCTTTCCTCCCTGCCTGTCCCAAAGAACACAGGGGTATCCTGTGCGTGTAATGAAGTCTCTGAAGGGTTGAACAGTATTTCTTTCTCGCCTCTAACTAATCTTTTTTAATGCTTGACAGCCTCATGTTCTGTAATTGAATGCATTTTATTTAGAAAATAACATTTAGTGCCACTTTGGATTTCCAATTATTCTTCAATCGGACTTTGAGGGCCTGATGTCTTTGTCACTTGGATATGTGCATGAGATGGCAACATCAGAGCAGACAACAGCAAATTATTTCCACCACTGATTACTAGGCTTGGGAGGAAAATATGCAGGGACAAATTTAGTCTCAGCATAAATGTATGAAAATGAGTTAAAGCATTTCACCAGCAAAGCTTTGTGCAGATGGGAAGCACCAGCCTGGCTCATCCTGCAACAGCCAGGGAATCTTTGGGAGGAAGGGAAGGGCAGAGGCTTGGGGAGAGTGGAAAAACCCCCAAGGAATGGGAGGTGCAGCGATGCTGACTGAATCTGTGTGTGGTGCTCAGGGTGGGCTTTGAGGTGACACCTCCTGTGCAGGAGGAAAAGCCTCCCCAGGAAATCCATTTTAAACCCACAAATGACAGGTTGCCAAAGGAGGAGCTGCCTACTCCCACCTCAGGGGTGTCCTTCAGGCTCGGAGAGGACACAGAGGTTTGATCTGGATCTGTGTCAGTGGGGTTTAGGTTGGATATTTAGGAAAATATTCTTCCCCAGAGGGTGCTGGGCACTGCCCAGGCTCCCCAGGGAATGGGCACGGCCCCAAGGCTGCCAGAGCTCCAGGAACCTTTGGACAGCGCTGCCAGGGATTCCCGGGGGGATTCTGGGGGGTCTGGGCAGGGTTGGAAGTTGGACTGGGTGATCCCTCTGGGGCCCTTCAGCTCAGGACATTCCACAATTCTCGGATCCTTTTCCTGCCTGCACAAAGTGCTGGGGAGGCTCCCCCTGCAGTGCACCTCTGCCCAGAGCAATTCCACAGCCTGGGAACGGAGAGAGGATGTCCCTGCTGGTCTAAATCTGCTCTTGGAGTCTAAACCCTCCCTTCAGGGCTCCTCTTTAGCCTTGAGACAAGTCTGGCACCTTGTCACAGGGCGAGATGCCCAAGGTTACCACGGGCAGGGCCAGCCCAGCTCTGCCTTTCCTGTGGGAAAAGCAAAATGCCTTGTCAGACCTGTAAACTGGGAGAATCCAATGTATTTTCCAGGCTCTTAATGCAAACAAAGTGTTAAACCTCAGCCCAGACTGATTTGGCCTGCACGGGGAGGGGAGGATCTGCCGTGCTGGAGCAAACACGGCACCTTAGAACCATCAAACCTCATATTCTGACAGCCCTTTGTGTTCCCTGGTTTGGGGTGGCCCTGAAGCTCGGCTGTGTTATTTTCTGAGATGTTTTTTTGTTGTCACTGGCGTGGCCATGTGTGATAACAGCCCCGTGTCCTGCCCCTGCCACGGGACACTGGGTTCCGTCTGTGGGGAAAAGGGCTTGGAGCTGATTTGCCTTCAGAACCAGAGAGTTTAGGATATACTGAGGAGGGCTCATTCCTCACACTGCTGGTCAGGTTCCTAAATTATTTTTGACAGCCTCATGTAATGATATACAAATGGGAAAGTGATGGAGTAGCAGAAAATTGACTGGCAAGGACAGCGTGCTGCAGTCAGAGAGCAATCCCTGCTAAAAAGGCTTGGAACTACGGAGTGTTCCCGGAGCAAACACAGAGCAGGGCCCTGGCCAGGCTGTGCAAGCAGCAGTGATACCACCCTGTGACCTTTAAAGGGACTCAGGGCATTCAGATGCTGTGGATTTTCAAGGCTCTGTAAAATTACACAAACCGGCCGTGCCTGGGATGTTCCTCCCAGCTTTCTGCAGTGTTTGAACAATTTGAGAAGCCTGGAATGGTTCAGAAATGGGGAACTGAGAGTTGCTCGTGTTCCTGCCCTGTGTGCAGTAGACCTTTGTGGCTGTGGAGAAGATCTGAGAGGGTCTGGGGTGACTGTACTGAGTCTCCCCAGCAGAGCCCCAGAGCTCACCTGGAAAGGCAGCGTCCCATGGGAAGTGGGCATTGAAGGGATGAACCTTGCAGCTCTGCCAGCCAGGATTCATGGAATATCCTGAGCTGGAAGGGTCCCAGAGGGATCATCCAGTCCAAATCCTTCATGGGACACCCCAAAATCCCACCCTGGGCAACCCTGGCAGCGCTGTCCAAACGCTCCTGCGTGCCCGTTCCCTGGGGAGCCTGGGCAGTGCCCAGCACTGCTCACCCTGCCCGGGATGTGGGACGCTGTGGGGAAAAGCAGCAGGGCAATGGGCACTGCAGGAGCCAGAGGGGCTGGATGCCCTCGTTTGGTGCTCAGCCCCTTCTCCGGGCAGAGCTGCTGCTCAGTAATCCCGTCCATCACACGCGAGGTGCGGGGCCAGCGAGGGTGGGCATTGAACCGATGCCTGCGCGTGCCAAGAAAACAAACAGAAAGGGCCAGTCAAAGCTTTTCAGTGTCATTGACACCCTCGGACGTGCCAGCGCCGCGAACAAAGGCGGCATTGAGGCTCAGCCCAGCCCGGGAGGCTGTTGGGAGCGGGCAGATGCGGGGCCGTGCCCACCCTGCCGTGCCCACCCTGCTGCGCCGCGGCCACTCGGACACGTGGGGCCCTTGCGAGGTGGGTGGCAGGACATGGCCTGGGCCTGCTCCTCAGCAAGGAGGGCAAACGGAATGTGGCCTCCACGTCCCCCTGCGTGCCAGGGGTGGCAGGGGGCCAGGCACTCGGGGGTCTGTGGGGACACAGTGGGGACAAGGCACAAGGCCAAGCTCCAGCTCTGCCTCCGAGGTGGCGGGAGAGGGGCGGCTTTGGGACGCTGGCCCTGGCACAGAGCGCTGCAAGCGACTTTGGGCACCCCTTGCCCTCCCAAAGTGCCAGGCAGAGATCTTCAGCCCATCGGGCTCTGGGGAAGGGCAGCCTGGGGGCGGTCACAGGGCACTGCTCCGGCCACTGCCGCCCCTGAGCTGTGCCCCACTGACCGTGCTCCCCAGCCCAGAAACTGAGGAGAATGTCTCCGGTGCTGCTGGCAGCAGCTGGGCTCTGTTCTGCTGCGTGTGCCTGTGGTGCCCGTGCCAGCAGGGCTGCAGCTCCTCGGTGATCCCCGGGCACGCGGGGAACTCGCGGCCGGCCCGGGACAGCGCGTGTTGGGGACAGCCAGCTGTGACTCTGGGCGCTGGGTTCGGCTGCTCCGCTCCATCGCGGGCCCTGCAGCAAGAGAGGGAAGCAAGGGTTAAGCTCAGGGCCCCTCCGGAGAGAGGGAATAACCCGAGGGACCCGGGGGTCCCTGGCTGCGCGAGTGCTGCGCTCCAGCTGCCTCCCCTGCATGTGCTGCTCATTTGTCATCCTGCACACAGCTGCCGCCAGCAGCTCTGTCCTGCCCCTGCTCCTGCCAGTTTTACGAGCAAAGAATGAAGAGGGGGAGTGCATAAACCAGCGAGGTTCATTTGCCGATTGTCAGGCTGCCGGGGCAGCAGGGCCGGAGCCATCGCAGGCACCGTTTCATCAGCAGCGTTCTGTGTTCAACCCCCCTGAGCTGCTCTGTTTTCGGAGGAAGGGACCTGCTGATGCTCGTGTTTTTGTCGGGGTTTTGGCCCTGATTAGCTGGGTGGGATGGGAGGAGCTGCCTTTCCTGGGATCTCTCCTGGGGTGAAGGCGTTGCTGTGCCAAGGTCAGTGCCATGAGCACGGGCAGAGCGCTGGGGGCTGGCAGAGCCCACAGGCTGCCCCTGTCCCCTCAGCTTGGTAATGAGGAGCTCTCAGAGAGGGGGAGGAGAGGTCACACATGGAGCAGACCTATTGACCCCGTCCCTTGCCAGCCACCCTGTGGAGAAATGCCCCTGGAGCAGCTGCTGCAGCGCAGGCTCCCTGCAGAAAGGCAGCTGGGGCCAGGGGAGAGCCCCTTCCAGCCCTGCTCCACCAGCACAGGTGGGGATTGGCTCCGCTGGGAGGTTTGCAGCTGAAAAACAGCAAGCCAGGGACGAAGTTGGGTCCAGAAGTGACAGTTCCATGTCTTGGAAATGGCAGAAAGAGCCACCCTGGCGGTTCCCGGTGCCCAGCTCCCTGCCAGAGGCAGGAGACAGAGCAGGCCAGGGATCCACCAGCTCTTCTGGTTTTTAGCATTCCCAGGTTGTCCTTAATGAACTGATCCCTGCAATTCTGTTCAACACCATCTACATTCAGCCTCCCGGGCCAATGGTTCCCCTTGTTCCCAGCCTCATTGGGAGCTGAGGGCTACCAATTCCCACAGAAGTTGGTTAATTTTGTCCTTCCCAATCCCTCCCAAGCCCAGAGCTTTTCCTGGAGCTGATCTGTAGGTAGGCTCAGCAGCAGTCTGCAGGATCCCCCTCGCAGTCTGTTGGGTCTGTTGCTGTACTGACGCCAGTGATATTTATGGAAATATATGCAGAAGTTCCTCAGGCTCTGATGGAGCAGAAATAGTTTCATGGCATTATTTGCCCAAAATGCCACCGTTCTGAGTGCTGGATCCGGACAGTGAGAAGCTGATGTCAAAGCAACTGTTTACAGCAGGAGCTGATGTGGCTTCCAGGGACAAGTGACTTGGCTCTGCAGCCCTGGGAGCAGGAATGCAGCAATGCTGGGGTTTGTGTGGAAGCTCTGAGCTCGTATCAGCCCTGCCTTCAGCCCCAGAGCTGCTCTTTGATTCCGCAGCTCCCATGCAGCAAAGCAGCAGCCCAAGGAAAAGCAGGTAAAGATCAAAGCCAAAGCCTCTGCCCGACCTTCTCTGGCTACAAAACCCATCCCAGCTTTTCCTCCCCGTTAATGGGAAGCCCTGGGTTGGTGCTCCCACTTTCCCAGGGGCACTTCCAAGCCGCAGGCTGTGCTGTTTGCTCGGCTGCGGGGAGGGTGTGTTTGAAGTGCTCACTCGTGGTGGCACCGCAAATGAAGTCACGTCCCGAGGGACGGGGATGTTGTGGGGAAGGTTTGATGGTGAAAACCGCGCTGTTGTGACTGGTGACCCAGCGAAACCCCAAAGTGTGTGTTTAAAGCAAACCCCGGGCTGGAGCTGTTTCCTTTGCCTCCGTCTTGGCTCGCTGCCTTTGGCTCGGGGGCTCGGATCACTCATCCTGCGGTTAGGGCTGCTCAGGAGTCACCCCAGTCCTTAGGAAAGGAATGTTAAAGGGCTGTTGTGTAAACCAGCCGCTGTCTGAACAGGCTTTGTTTTCAGTGTAAATCTGCTGTAGGGAATGATTTAACCTTCGTCTATTCTTTTTTTATTATTATTTCATTAAATAAGATTTATATAGGTAGAGTATTGGAAAGGTCATCCATCCCCCGAGCTGTGGGAAGAGCTCTGTGCATTCCTCCCTCTTCACTTGGCTGTTTTACCCCTGGTTTCGGGCTGGGAAAGCACCAAGGCTGGGTTTTGTTGCCTTCCTGGGATGTGGATTTATGTCTGCCTGGCACACAGGGCCCCCTCAGCCCTGTTGTCCCCCATTCCCACACCCAGGGAATGCTCCAGCTGGAGCAGCCAGGAGCTGCTGTGCGGCCTTTCCCAGGGGATTGCACCCCAGCCGAGGGGAGCAGAGGGTTTTCCCCTCCTCTCCCTCAGGAAACAGGAGCTGTCGGATCTGCAGCAGGACCTGGGCTCTGGGCTCGGGATCTCTGGATGCTTCTCTGCTCCGCGCTCTGGCTGCTCCCGTGTCCCTGAAATGAGAGATTTGATGTCTTCCTTGTTTACTGCTGTGTGATGAGGCTGAAGGAGGGGGTTTTTGGCCATATTTAGGATCTTGTAGCAGCAAACATCAGTGGTTTGAGGCGGGTTCAGCCCGGGTGTGCTTCCAGTGCTGTTCATCCCGTGGGCTCTGAGCATGCCCAGCCACCCAGGACTCCTCAGCCAGGCATGGAGCTTCCCAGGCCAAGGAAGCAGAGCTGGGAAGGAGCTTTTGCAGCTTTTCTAGTGGCAACCTGTTCTCCAGGGCTTCTGTGAACCCTGAGAACAGATGGCTGGGCTGGAGGCTGAGATGCAAGGACAAGGGACTGTGTTGACATTACCTTTACCAGAGTGCCTTTCATCATTAGCATGTAAATGCCACCAAACACCCAGGAATTATCCATCTATGATCTCTTCATTAGAAGAGGCCTCTGATCAGGTTAATCTCACTTTCCCAGCGTGCAAAGGAGGATGCTGAGCAGCTGTACCCACCGGCGAGGGGAAGTGGAGTGAATTTCTGAGAGGGAAGGATGCTGCGAGCATCAGGTTTGAAGTGGCTCGTCAGTGATTGCTTTGGCTCTTGCTCAGCACTGCCAGGGCTGGGGTGGCAGCATGGATGGAGGTGATGGAGCTGCTGGGGCTCTGGTGCACCTCGGTGGGTGGTGAGCAGCCCAGCCCTCCCGTGGGCAGCAGGGAGGCAGGGGGAGCCTCCAGCCCCCTGTGTTTCCCACCCTCTGCCTCTTGAGAAGCAGAAACCAAAGCAGGCATGGGGGAGGGTGGAGGAAATGTGTTTTAACAGTAAATACGGCCTTGTTATTTATCAATGCAGAGTAATTGAAGTAATTTCATGTCGGTTTTAAATGCAGCGCCCAGGGATCTAATCTATCTGTCTAATATTAATGGGGAATATTTGCTTGCCTCATTCATTCATTACTGTTTTCATTAAGACTCCAGTCCCATTTAGGAGTCTGTTTGTCATTTTAAACTCTTCTGTTTTATCTTAGCCTGCCACAATCCTTTTTAACAACTTAAGTGAATTTGTGAGTTGCAGGCTGGCAGCTTGGGGGAAGGGGCTCTGCTGTCTGGCGGGAGCTTTTCCTGGGGAGACAGGAGAAACAGAAGGCACTGCAGGCAGCAGGCTCTGAGCTTTCCTGGGATCCACACCCCAGAGATTCGGGGCTTTCAGAAGGAGCTGGATGTCTGTGCTTCCCAACACGGAGATCCCCGCTCGGACACGGCTGCAGTGGCTCCGGCTCTGGAGGCTCCATCCCTTCCAGGAGGCTGCTCGGAGCAGGGATGGCGTTGGGAAACGCTCAGGGTGTTTCCAGCTGCCTGCTCTTACCCCTTGCAAGGGCTGTCCCTGCTCTGAGGTATTCCCACCTTTAGGATATCCCAGAATCCCAGAAGGTTTGGCTTGGAAGGGACCTTAAATCCTTCCAGTGCCACCCCTGCCATGGCAGTGACACCTTCCCCTGTCCCAGGCTGCTCCAACCCTGTCCAACCTGGCTTTGGGCACTGCCAGGGATCCAGGGACAGCCACAGCCTCTCTGGGCACCTGTGCCAGGGCCTGCCCACCCTCCCATGATGGAATCTCCTCCCACTGCCCCATGCCAGGGGCTCTGTCCCTGTCCCCACACCCTGGAGCTGGGAGGAGCCCGGGGAGCATCACCTGCGGGGCCGGCTGGGCAGCAGCGCCGGGCATCCCTGAGCTGGAGGCGTCCAAGCCTAATTAGAGTCCTGGGGAACGGGAGCATTGTGCTGTTAATGACTCTCTGGCAAAATGTTCTGACTAAAACAGTAATTTTAATAAGCACGGCCCAATTGTGAGTGTTCGTTGAACACCTAATTACATTGGTTACCGCTCCAAAATTATTCCGAATTCTGAATTCTATTTTTGCCGTTTTCTCGCCAAATAGAGAGGGGAAGAAGCACACGCTTCATAATTATTCACCTTAATTAATTATCTGAGCTTCTGCTAAAACTTTTAAATGACTGCAGGGAGCACGTCAGGAGTTCCATGGCAGGCAGGCAAAGCGCGGAACGCAGAGGCCGCGAACTGATGCGAGATGAAAGTTTGCTGTGTTGGATTGATCCCCACCTGAGCCCAGAGATTTTGGAAAGCTGCCCCCCTTTTATCCTGATTAATGAGCTCCCCTGGGGCCTGGGCTAATCAGGCTGCAAAGGGCAGTGCTCAGCAGCTGCTGGCCGTGGCACGGTGGCCACGCGTCAGGGAGCCGCTGGTGATGGCAGCGGTGATGTCCCCTGGCAGGAGCGCCTGGCTGTGCCCCCGGCTGCTCCAGGCACTTCACCCTGGCGTGCCGGGGGACCTCCCACGGGAGCAGGGAGGTTGTGTCCCCTGGCTGGTGAGGAGAGGGGAGCTCCTGCGTGGGTCAGGAGCTGCTCAGTGGGTGGACCCTGATTTCCAGGAACTCCTCTGACCCCTTCTTTGCGGTCAGGAACAAAATTGCAGCCCCCCTGAGGTGTGCTGGTTTTCCAGGGATACAGGGATGTGGATCTATGATAGCATCACTTGTGGGGAGACCTTTAACATCGCATTCCTCGTTACGAGCACGTGCACACTGTCAGGAGGGGTTCTGTGGGTCAGGTCTGCAAGAACCAGGGTGGTTTAGTGTCCCAAATGGGGAGGATCTTCTGCTGAGGGCCCCATTGTCCCCAGCTGCCACCCCTGTGTGGGGACACCGGGCTGTCACCAGCACCCTGGGGGCAGGAGCAGCTCGGAGGAGCCGGGCAGGAGCAAATGTGTGGCTGCACCTCATTATTTAATCCATGAATTTGCTGCATTTGCCGTTCCAGAAGCTCCTGTAAATACCTCGGCCAAGGTCTGTGCTCCAGATTTTATTTCAGTGCTGGAGATGAAAGAATTGCTCCCTGATTCTGTGTGTGCACGAGGCTTTTCCAGCTCTGGAGGCAGCGGGCCCTCGGAGCTGGAGGTGGCCGTGCATCCCTGGCCCTGCAATTCCCAGATGCAGATGGTCCGAGTGAGGCAGGAGGCAGAGCTGGGGCTGCCAAGGCACTTTGGAGTGTGACTGTCACACAGAGCTGGCCCCGGTGCCAGTCTGAGCAGGGGGTAGATGCCAGCGTGGGATCCCAAATGCTGCTCCATCCACAGCTGGGAGCCGAGGGAGGGTGCGGGGTGGGACACCCGGAGCCTGTGCCAGGCAGGGGTCCCTGCCCCTGTGCCACCTCCCGAATGAGCCCACCCTGCAGCCCCAGAGTGTCACTGTCACCTGCCAGGGGCAGGGCAGGAGCTGCCAGAGCGAACAGACCGAGCATCCTGTGAAGGGTCACGTGCAGCCCGTGCTGGAGATGAAAACCCATTTCCCCTCCCGCAGGTTCGCACGAGCCCGCGCCGCTCCTGGGAGCGGGGCTGGGATCTCTGCCTGGCACTTTGTTATTCCAACAAACCCCGCTCAGATGTTCCATATTGATGTGATGATTAACTCGAGCCGTGGTAAACCACAGGAAAGCGTTTGTCTGCAGGAGCCTGTGTGCCAGAACGCGAGGCTGCTCCGAGCCCTGCCGGGATGCTGGGCCGGATGGATGGAGGAAGCTCTGGCTTGGGGACAATTTTCCTGCTTGAGCAAGCCTCGCTTCGGGATATTTGCTATTTTTTCAGTCTTTCTCACTTCCCAGAGGAGGCTGTCCTTGCTTTCATCACCTCCCTGAGGAGCCTGGCACAGCACATGGAGGGTATGAGGGAGCCAAGGAGAAGGGAATGTTTGGAGAAGATCTGATCCTCACTCAGGAACTGATCCGGTCCCCTGTGCTCCAGCAGAGCTTGTCCTCGTCAGATGTTAATGAGGTTCTTGTGGCAGCAAAGCCGAACCCACTGCAAAGGTTGCCTGGATCAGAGTTGAAGGGGCTCTCTCCGTGTGCATCTGCAGCGCCGTAATTAAATAATCCCAGGTAACCATGGCAACATTGTCTCCATGTCCTCTCCCACTCGCTGCTGCTCTGCCAGAACTTCCAGGCGTTGATTTGGTTCTGACAGCCCGGAGGGGGCTCTGGGAGCCCTCCCTGGGTGCTGGGTGCTGTGGGAGAGGAGAGCTGGTCCTGCAGGAGCAGCTGTGCCCGCGGCAGAGCTGCCCTCACCTGCCCCTGCCTGCTCCGTGCCTTTCTCTGGCGCAGCCATTGCTGCCTTTGGGAGCTCCCCAGCACCCTGGGGATGCTCCTTGGTTATTTCTGGTTAAAACTCCCCTTTCCCCTCTTCCTCCATGCCCTGGCTGTGTCCCATGGATGCATTTCCTGCATCCCACTCGCCCCTGGTCCTTCCAGACTCATTCCTGGCTTCCGTCTCGGTGTGTCTGAGATCTCCACGAGTCAGGAACAGCAATTTCCAGGTAGGAATTTCCCCAGCCTGAGGCAGCCTGCACCCACACGCCTTGCTCAGCATTCCCGTGCCTGCACACTGGGATTTTTCTTGGCAAAGGTTCCCCAGCAGGATATTGCACCTGGAGCTCTGCACAGAGGCACAGGGAGGAGGGACAGCGGGAAGAGGAGTCTGTCAAACTTTTTACAGCCCTCTGAGAAAGCCTGGCTTTATTTTCCCTGTCACCCTGACACATTAAGGGCTGGAACTGAGGCGTCCTCCTTGCTCCTTCCCACACTTTTTCATGTCTCCTGCCCCAGCAAAAAGGGGAGTTTTCTCATGAATAAAGGAAAGAATCAAATCTCATTGGAAAGTTCATCAACTTTGGGCTCCTGCTCGGTGAGTGATAGATGGCTTTAATTACACTGAACTAGTTGGCATCTCTACTCCACTCCCCAAAGTCATTAAAAATAGATTTTCTGTTTGAGCTGCAGCCCGCTGAGGGGGCTGTGGGCAGTGTGCCATGGCTCTGGGATGCTCCAGGGGCTGTCTCCAGCCAGGGGAGGTCACAGGCCTGCACTGGTAGCACGCAAAAGCTGTGGAAACTTTGCTTTGGCTGTTTATTTTAGGCTTTATTTATTTATTTCTTTATTTATTTATTTAGAGCTGGTTTCTTGCACTTATTTGCTCCGGGGGCTGGCAGAGTGCGAATTCATGTGTTTTAGAAAGTCTGTATTGATTGATTCTTTATTTATTTATTTATTTATTTAATTTTGCTGCTGTTGTGGATCAGGCAGCCAGGGGAAGCAGTAATGAGGCTTTTTCATGTCACGGT
Organism: Pardalotus punctatus; assembly: GCA_013400915.1. Classification (NCBI taxonomy): domain Eukaryota; kingdom Metazoa; phylum Chordata; class Aves; order Passeriformes; family Pardalotidae; genus Pardalotus; species Pardalotus punctatus. Next base: position 8,428 of record VZTX01020034.1, on the reverse strand, counting down.
CAAGCACCAGGTTCGTTTTGGCACAGGGAGCAGGAGGAGAGGTCACGGCCGGGCTGGGGGCAGCAGGGCTGTGCCCTCCGCAGCCAGGAGAACCCCAGCGGTGTTGGATTCTTGGCTGTTGCCCTTCACACAGATGCTCCTCTAGAGACATTGTTCCAAATCTCTGGGTGATTTTGAAAGAATTATCATGTGCAGAAGCCGCAGCTTCTGAGCAGGAAAAGAAACGAAGCGCTCAACATCAAATCATCTCTAATGAACTCTTATTCACATAATTCCAATCCTCCGTTATTTATAGAGCGCAGCGAGAGCATCCAGCTCCTCACAAACATGAAAGGAGTCCTGAGCTGCATTTAAATCACAGGGACAGATCCTGCCCAGCCTCCCTTTGTGGTAAGAGCAGGGGATCCGCAGTGCCGGCTGATTTTGGGGCTGTCCTGACCTCCAGGCTGGGTCAGAGCCCAACGCGCTGGGCTGATTTTAGGGGAACCCCAGCCACCTCCCTGGGTGCATCCCGTGCTGGCTGGTGGCTCTCAGGGAATGCTGAGAGCCACGGGATGCTGGTTTGGTTTGGAAAACTCGTGTTTGCTTCTGGTTCTCCGCCCAGGAGCGGCACGACGGCTGCAGCGCTGTCTGCACTGGGAGGTGCTGGGTGGTGCTGGGCTGCGATGGTGGGGGCAGTGCCAGCATTGGGCAGGGGGCAGGAAGGAGTCCTGGGTGGGCTGTCCTGAGGGGCTGGGCTGCCTCCAGCTCCTGGGGTAGCTCCCACCCAATGGCGGTGTCCCCAAAGTGCTTTTTGCTCCTTAGAAGGGAGAACACCTCACCTGGGGCCGCTCGAGGTGCAGACCCTAAGCAGGCACCCCAGGCACCTCCTGCAGCCAGGAATCAAACCCCAACCCTTTGTCTCCACCTCTGACCCTGAATTCCTCCTTTCCTGAAGCTCTTCCCACCCGTCAGGGGCAGAATGCGCTCCCAGCACGGCCAGCTCTGCCCCTCACACCCCTCATTTCCAGGGTCCCAAACCCAGCCCTGCACCCATCCCATCGCGGGCTCCACCTTGGCACAAAACCACCCAACCCCGCGCCTCCCCGGGCAATCTCTGTTTTAGGAAAAGCTGTTGAGTGGGGCTGAGGAAACAAGAAGAATAGCAGCCCTATTGGTGTCGTCCTCCGAGAGGAACTGGGTTCTCACTGTGTCAACAGCACTTGGCGTGACAGCGGCCGTTGTTTGGGGAGACACTGCTCCTTTCAGAGCGGCTGCTGGGAGCCGGGTGCTGTTTTGACGGACAGAGCCAGCACCATCCAACAGTTGTTTGAATTCCCAGCCAGTTGCAGGCAGCGCTCCCGGGGCCCGAGCGCTTCAAGGATTATCTGCAGGATTTGGTAGGAGAAATGGAAACAGAAACGCGGAATAGTTTGGGCTGGAAGGGACCACAAAGAGCATCCGGGTACATCTGGACACCTTCCACTAGAGCAGGCTGCTCCAAGGTCTGTCCAGCCTGACTTTGAACACCTCCAGGGACAGGGAGTCCACAGCCTTGTGGGAAGCCTATTCCAGTGCCTCCCAGCTTTGTAGGAAGGAATTTCTACGCATTGTAGAGGGACAGAGACAGGGGATGCAAACCCACCCTGCCTGCTGGATGTGGGAAAGGACGGGTTGGAAAGGTTACAGTGGTTAAAAAGGTTAAAAATGTCTTTGTTGGAGCCAAGCAGTGACCTGTGGTTAAAGCTTGGTGTCATTTTGAAACCTGTGGGGTTTTCAGTGCTGGTAAATAGGTCAGGACTGTGCTGGGAGTGGGAGAGGGATTTACAGCAGGGTTTGGGGTTGTTCCCACCTGAGCTTCCCTCTCTGGCATCCCTGCGTGGAAGGGACAGGAATCCTCTGAAGGGACAGGAATGTCCTGAAGGGACAGGAATGTCCTGAAGGGTCAGGCCTGGGGGCCAAAGTGGCTGCTGCTGGAAGGACTCCAAATGGCCACAGCAGCGAAAGACCCACCTAGACTAAACAAACTGCCAAAATCCCAGTGATTTATTCCCTGCAGCAGCTCCCCCGGGGAAAGGGTGAGAGCAACGTGTAAGTCAGCGAGGAGAGGGCTCAGCCCAGCACCAGGGGAGGCTCTGGCCAGGGAGGTGGGGGGTTTGAAGGGCCAGCACCATTGTGGGAGCCCAGCTGGGCTCTGTGTGCCCAGGACTCACCCAAGGGACAGGGTGACCTCATGTCTCAGTCTCCAGCAGTTCCTATTCCTGCATGCTGGAACAGATTCATTTCAGCCCGTGGATTTGCCGGTGTGTTCTGTGAGTCCAAGGGGCGAAGCAGGGCCTGGGGCTGCTCTGGTTTGCCTTGGACAGCAGCCCTGAGTGTGTCCGGTTCCCTTGCAGGTGTCCCGGGTGCCCGTGGAGTCCTGCGAGCAGTACACGACCTGCCAGGAGTGCCTGAGCTCGGGGGACCCTCACTGCGGCTGGTGCTCCCTGCACCACATGTAAGTCCAGCCTCGGCCGTTTCCTGGTGATAAAAGCAGCTTTCAAAGCTTCCCAGTGCCTCCCACACCCAACGAATTAGGCTGGAGTTCCTTAAATCCATTTTTCTCTCCTTTGGACATTCCCTGCATTGCAGCATGGGTGCCACTGGAGATCCCTGAGCTCCTGGGGAGAGGTGAAGGAACATAAACTCCTGCTCCCGGAGCAGTGGGTCACCCATGGCATGGGTTTTCCGTGATGTGGACACCATGGAAAACCAGTTTAAATGGGTGGGAATGGAGGCCTGGAGTTCTGCACACTCCTGGAGTTCTGCACACTCCTCTTGGTGTTCTGCACACTCCTGGAACTCTGCACACTCCTGTTCTGCACACTCCTGTTTTGCACACTCGTGCTTGCCCAGGCTGCAAACCCCAGGCAATGTGGAATTTTCAAAGGCAACAGCAGACCTGATGATGTAAGTGGGGCTTTGCTCACAGCGAGGCTACTGAGCCCTTTACACAGCCCAGGGAGATGTAAATCCTGCAAGGGGAGGTCAGGGGTCCCTGCTGCAGCCGTTCCTGGGGGATCCCGCAGCGGCCTCGGAGCTGGCAGCCCCCCACTCACACATCCCCACGCACAAAGGGCTCAGGGTGCTTTTTTTCCAGGGGAACTCCAGGAAATTCTCTCTGCATTCAGGAGGTGTCCGTGTCCTTCCTTTCTCTGCCCTGCCATAATAACGAGCACTTCCTAGGGCGGAAGGGAGACCACCAGGCAGAGGCGGCTGGGGGAGGAGGGGAGAGCCCGGAGGAGGCTGGAGCAGGGAATAGAAATCCCTCCGGCCCCGTGCCAGCTCGCAGAGCGGCCCCGTTCGAGGCACGGAGAGCGTGGAAAAGGGGGAGGCAGAGTTCAGGGACCCGCACAGCAGCCTTGGCCACTTGCCTGGGGAGCAGGTGCTGGGGGGGAGCAGGAGCTGCAGGCTCCTCCGCAAATCCGGCCTGGATTCGGGGCTTTGGGGGGCAGAGCAGCCCCCACAGCAGGGTGGGCTTATGGCCACGCTCGGGGAGGTGCAGGAGCGGCAGCTCGGCCCCTGAGCATCCTGCAGGCTCCACACAGGGAGGGGCTGGGGGTACCAGCAGAGCCCTGAGCATCCCACAGCAGCACCCCAGGGCTCTCTGGGCATCCTTTGGGGTTTGTCAGCTTTTTCCTTTCCAAAAGAGCCTGTCCAGCCTTACAGCTGAGCCACCCTTTGTGCAGTGGTGTCCCAAAGTCTTCGCTGTCACAGCTCCTTTGTCACAAGAGAATTCTTTCCATCCCTGGGCATTCCCATCCCTTTGGCTCTGCCCTCGGGCAGCCGCCCCGTGTGCCCCTGCAGAGGTTGGGGAGCAGGGTGGGGAGGGGATGCTGAGCTCAGGCCCCGTGCTGGGGGTGTTTGGTGCTGCTCCTGCAGCAGCTCCTCTGCCAGGATCCCCGAGCCTTCCCCCATGCAAATGAGCTGAATCCGCACAAGCCACCTGGGAGGCAGGTAAAGGTTGTTATCTTCATTTTGCAGAGACAAAACCCTCAATGACAAGAGGAGAGAGAAGTGTCGTTTCCTCTGCCCTTTTGGCCATGACATTTCAGCATTAACCTATTCCCAACAAGGGTTCCTCCCCTGATGGGATTTCTCAACTCTCCCTTTGAGTATCTGCACTTTGGAGCCGTGATCGCTTTTTAGATTTTATTTTTTCAAGCTGTAAATAATTGAGTTTATCTTGCTGTTCCTTGAAGCCTCTCTCATCTTTGTTGGGAGGCCCCCAGTGCTGGAGTGTTTGTATTTAATTTGTCATCTCTCCCCTTTTTCTACCACACGTTCCTGCTCCCAGCTGCTCCAGCTGCTCCATGGAAAGGTGCTGGGTCAGGGGGTGATGCTCACACTGTGTTTAGGGATGGCTGAAAGGCTGAGGAGGAGGTGATTTATTCATCCCCTGCATGGAGAGAGGGATCCTTGGCTCTTCCATGAGCAGCAAGAACTCTTTGGGGCGATCAGAGGCCTCCAGGAGGTTGTTAAAGGATCTGTCCAGCCCAGTGGGATCTGAAGCCTGCAAGACTTCCCCGTGCTGCTCTCTGCAAGTGTGTTATTGTCTCCAGGCCTATTTATCTCTGTTAGGGCCGTTGCCATAAATAGTATGATAAAAAAGAGCCGTTCCAGTGAGTCAATGAGATAAAGGCTCCAGTCAAGAGCTCACTTTAGGACTATCTTAGAGATTCACTTAAACCTCGATATTTCTTCCTTTGGCACCATTCATATTTAGCTCCATTATGCTCCAGAGGGAAAGGTACAAAAGCGAGAGGGTGAGGAGAGCAGCACCAGCGTTTGTTGGGGATCACGGGGGTGGTTTGGAAAGGGAAAGTGGAAACTTCACTTCACTTAATCCAAAGCAAGCGGCCTCACTCCCACTGTTCCATAGAATCCCACAATGGTTTGGGTTTGAAGGGATCTTAAAGGCAAATTAGTCATCTGTGCCCATGGAGGGGGTTGGAAGGAAAGGATTTTCCTCAAATGACATGAAATAGGAAATCTTGGAGGGATGCCAGCGCTGCAGCCTGGTTTGAAACACCGATAGCACTCCCTTGGTTCCCAGTGGGTGCTCTGCTGGAAACAGCTGAATTTCGCTCATTCCAGGGACACCTGCAAGAGAAAAACAGGGATAAGGAGCCCTGCTGGGGCACATGGAGTGCTCTGAGCAGTCCCAGTCACCCTGGTGTGCTCAGAGGCTTGTGCTCCTGCTGCAGGAACGGGAACAGGCTGGGAGCTCCAGGCACGGATGGCCAAGCACCACTGGCAGCAGCTAGGAGCTCCCATTCCTGGCCGTGTCTCACCCTCAGCTCCAGGAGGAGATGATTAGTGAACTGTGTGCTTTGGTTTTAATTAGGACAGAGGCATCATCTTGTCGCTGCTTTCTGGTTTAGTCTGCGTGCAGATGATGAGCTCAGGGCTCATCCCACACCCCAGCAGCAGCAGCACGTGGGGCTGGCAGCTCTGGGCTGTGTCCCAGTGCAGGAATTACTCAGGGGATGCTCACGGTTTGTCATTTCACTGATCACAGAATATTTTCCAGCGCCCTTTGCTCCTGACCTGGTGCCCAACAGCTGCTCCCTGTGCGGAGCATCACCAGGTCCCGCTGCAGACCCCTCCGCGGGGGTTTGGGTGTTCTCTGGGCTCTGGGTGGTATTCTCTGGGCTCTGGGTGGTGTTCTGTGGGCTCTGGGGGGTTTCTCAGTGCTCTGAATGCTCGTGTGTGGCAGGTGCTCCCCGAGGGACAGGTGTGAGCGGGCAGAGGAGCCCTTCCGCTTCGCCGGCAGCATCAGCCAGTGCATGAGCGTGGCCGTGCAGCCCAGCAGCATCTCCGTGTCCGAGCACAGCGTCCCGGTGAGCGGGGCAGGGACAGGGATGGGGGGAGGCACTGCTGGCAGGGAACATGCCGTTCTCCAGCCTTTCTCTGGCACAAATGTTTTCTCATGAAGTCACACTCGCAGAGGCCTGGGGAGCCAAGGGGTCACCCGAGCCAGGGAAGGAGCCAGAGGGGGGTGGCAGAAACAAATTCCCCTTGCCCTGCTGCCTCAGCTCACATTTCCCTTGGTCTGGTTTCTGTAGCTGCTGAAAGGAAAGGCTTTGTTTCCCAAAAAGCTCCTCTGTGAGCTGAGCTCAGGCCTGGCTCTCCGAAGCTTCCCAGCTGTTGCTGCCGGAGCCCCCCGGCCCCCTGCGGCAGCTGGTCCTGCTGCCTCCCCTTCCCAGGCTGGACCCCAAGAGCCCTGTCAGAATGGTGTGGGGAGAAGGGGACTCAGCCCTCCAGGCACTGCTTTGCCATGGGGACACTCCCCGGCGGTGAGGGGTCACCGGGGCTGTGCTCCGGCCAGGGCAGGGCAGGGCAGGGGAGGGGGCTCTGTCCCATCCCTGCAGTGGGGAGGGAGGTGGTTTGGGCTGAGGGCTTTGGGGACGGTCACTGCTGCTCTCAGGGTCCTGGCACAGACACTGGGGGTGGCAAAGCTTCTGGGGAGCAACCTGGGGACAAAAATCTGCCATTGCCACCACGCCTGACCTGCAGCGCCCCAAGGCTCAGCAGGGTGGGTTTGTGTACATAAAGAACCACATCCTTACCTTCCCTTTTCCTCCTCCCTCCCCCATGAAAGGGCAGCTGGCCATCCCCTGGGGACAGCTGAGTGATTTAGGGGGTCATTCTGAAAGGGAGAAGAGCAGGGACTGGACACTCGAGGTCAGTTTGGGCAGCTCTGCCTGCTCACAGCTCTGCTCCGCTCCCTCGTGTCCCTGCTGCAGCTCAGCCTGCGCGTGAGCGATGCCCCGGACCTGAGCGCCGGCGTCAGCTGCCTCTTCGGGAACCTGACTGAGGTGGAGGGGCAGGTGTCGGGCAGCCAGGTGGTTTGTGTGTCACCAGCAGCCAAAGATGTCCCTGCCATCCCCGTGGATCAAGGTAAGCGATGGCTCCTGGGCGGCGGCAGTGTCAGACAGCGCCGGGCAGGTTTGCTCGGTGGAGCAGAGCCTTTGGGGCTGCTGCTGCCGGAGAAATACATGCTCCTGTCAAAGCCTGTTGAGCCCAGGGAGCTTCATCCTTAGGAGATGGATCCCACACAGGGAAGGATGGGCTGGCAGCAGGCAGCAGTGAGTGCCTGCCCTGTCCTTACTGCCTCCTGCGCTGCCAGACCGCTCCCAGCGCAGGACAGGAGCCGTCTGTCCCCTCCAGGGTGGCTCAGGGGTGGCCAGGAGCTCTCAGCCCTGCCAGACTGGCTCAGTCTGGGAAGCAGGGATCTCCCCTAGGCCTGGCTCAGCACCCACGAGGGGGTGGCTGCAGTTTCTCTGTTTCGGCGCTGATCCTTGGGTTGTCTCCTCATTAATGTCACCGCTGTCATATTTTCTCTTCCCGTAACCAAAACGCCACTTGCTTGGAGCTCATTTTCTCCTTGGCATCTTTCCAGGTGTCCACAGTGCTTCCCTGCTGATGTCTTTGTATTTCTGAGACATTTTATGGAGCCTGAGACTTGGGGAACACCGGGGGGGCCCAGAGCCCTGTGCTAGCAGGGCCAGGACAGGCTTCCCACAGCAGCTCCAAAAGAGCAATCTGCTCCTAATTAACCCAGAGCTGAGGCTTCTGAAGAGTTCCCCTGGTGCTTCTCTTCTTTCCAGCAGTGTCTCCTGTTATAGGAGATAATTCTGGGAGATGATCCCTGGAAGTGTTCAAGGATGGGGTTTGGAGCAGCCTGGGATAGTGGAAGGTGTCCATGGAAGGAGATGATCTTTCCCTTCCGACCCAAACCCTTCTGTGATTCCATGATTCCAGTCCTGGAGCCTGAATCTTTCAGGGAACAGGGCGAGATTCCAAAATCACGCCAAGGCAGCATTCACCCCCTGTCTCTGGTGCATTTTGCCATCAGGGCTGGTTTTTGGAGGCACTGCTGGACACAGACACCTGGGCAGGGTCTGGGCCGGGTCCTGCTGCTGGGGGAGCAGGGAGATGAAAGCCCCGAGTTCCCCCAGCAGCGGGTGGGGAGCAGCTGCCCCCGTCCCTGCTGCTGCTCCTGGCATTCCCCGGGCAGGAATGACGGGCTCTGCTCTGCTCTGCGTCCCCAGACTGGTTCGGTGTCGTGCTCCAGCTGAAGTCCCGGGAGACGGGCAGGACCTTCGTCAGCACGGAGTTCAAGTTCTACAACTGCAGCGCCCACCAGCTGTGAGTGCTCCCTCCTCGCCCCCAGCAGAGCCAAAAAACAGCGCAAAAGATTTGGGGAAGGGGCCCTGGGAGCTGCCGGGGGTTGGCTCAGTGCCCCCGGGTCACGGCACACGTGGTGTGGGACAAGGACACCCTCCAGCCCGGGTCTGCTCCGAGCCCGGAGCTCCGAGCGCCTCGGGAGGAGCAGGTGGAGCGAGCCGGGAGCAACCTTAACCTGCTGGTGCCCCCAAGCTGCGCGATCCCGCAACTGAGAACG
>VZTX01020031.1:238118-335098 GCA_013400915.1 Pardalotus punctatus | reverse complement strand
CGCCCCGCCCTCGGGACCGTCCACGGCGGGGCCCGCGGCCCCCAGGTCATCCACGGCATGGCCCGCGGGCCCCAAGTCGCCTATCGCGGGGCCCGCGGCCCCGGCCATGACCGAGCGCGCAACTCCCGCCTCCGCCTGGGCCGCCGCCATCGCTGGGACCCACAGGGCGCATGCGTGCCGTGCGTCATCGGCAATTTTCGACCACCTCCGGTCATCCTCGGCAATGCTCGGTTGCCCGTGACGGAAAGCTACGAACTGCCGAAGCTCCGCCCGCTCCCCGCCTGTACCGCTCCGCTGCCCTCGCCGTAGCGCGCCCTGCGCTGCTTTCTGCCTGTGGCTGCTGGCGCTGCCTCTTCCAAACCCCTCTCTGCGCGTCCCCCCGTAAATCCTGCTGCCCTCTGCTTGCCTCTGCCGTCACGGAGGATACTGAGTAGCTGCCCGATGGTGGGACTTGTTCCTGAGCAGTCCCGATCCGGCTCGCGCTCCCGTGGTTTTGCCAGGGCACGAGCGAGACCTGCAGCTGCCCCAGGGCTTGCAATGGAGATGTTGGATGCGCATTCCCAGGGTGGCAAGTGGGATCTCGTGGTTCCCCCGAGGTTTTCCCAGCATCACCTTGGAATCCCCCTCCAGAGCATCACCCCTGGGACACCCTGCCACGGCATCCCCACCAGGATACTCCACTCTGGAGCATCACTGTGGGGACTCCCTCTCTGGGACATCACCACCAGGATGATCCACCACTGGCTCTCGGTCTTTCGTGTGCGAAAAGCTTTTGCTGGCGCCTGTGCAGATCCTCTGCAGCTGCCCATGTCGTGGCTGGGAAGGAGAAGGGATTTGCACGTAAACTGCAGGGCATCAGCAGCCTGCAGCAGGGCATGGTGTGACCTCAGGTCCCCATGCTGGGCACCATCAAAGCTTCTTTGCCAGGTCTGCCACAGGCTGCTCATGCCGTGAGTCAGGTGGTTCCCCATTCCTTGAGCAGCCAAGTCCCATATTGCCACCTTATTAAAAGATGGATAAACCTCATTATCCTCATAAACCTCATTGGAGCAGTATTTGGGGTTTTATGGCACCCTGAAAACCCACTGCCCTACTGGGTCATCTGCACATGCTGCAAATATGTTCCTCAGAAGATACAAGAGAATGCAGCCCAGCCCATATAAATACATTTTCAACTGTTGGTTTTGGAGGTTCCACAAGTCCATTTTGTCTTTGTTTTCTCACCCACAACATTTGTTCCCTTTTCAGAATATTTATATTTTATTAACACATTCCATACAGCTTACTTGTCATTGCACAGTGGGATCATGCCTGGCAAATATTTATCTTGCCTCAGTAACAACTTTTAAACAACCTTCCCAAGTTTTCAATGATACAGATAATCCATCCCACAGTTCTGCCCACCCGTGGCACCTTCCTTCAGCTGCCCTCACCGTGGCAGGGCTGCAGCAGCCCAGAAGCTTGCCCAGGGTAAGAGGCGCATTCCTGGTCTCTGTGGCTGGAATTTGTAAATGCCTCAAACACTCAAATAAAGGAAAAGGTTTTCCCCATGTTGTGAACAGATTTTATCAGAGCATCTATGCACAGATGCCCCCACAGACACACACATATAACATATAAGCAAGTGCACACAAATACCCTTTGGTTCATTATTCTGGCAAAGTGGTGGTTTTCTCTCATGCTGGCCAAAAAACCTCCTCCAGAGCTTTCAAAATATGAAACAAAATATTTTTGCTTTATTTTCCCCTTTATTTATTTAAATTTTATCTTCCCTGTGATTTCACTTATTCTTTCCTCTTTTAATGCAATAAACAGTTGACATAGCCCTTGGAAACCATCTAGAGCCATTTACAATATTTACGGGGTCACCCGGTATATTTATTTGAATATTGAATCACCCCAGAGAACTGCTCTGAAGCCACAGACTGGTAAATGGTTTAGTTATGTAACTTTGTCCTCCCAGTGACAACCATTTACAAACTCTCATGAACAATGTAATTAAGTTGCAAATTGCAGCACAGCAAACCAACTAATGGACACCAAAGCAGGTCCCATGGGCTCCTCCTTGCTGTCCAACAGATCCTCTTGGAACCAGGCAGAATACAGCTCTGGAAGCAGCTCTCCCATCACCCTCCAGTTTATTTAAGGATGGAGGCTGTCACCCTCTGAGCTGGATGGATGGGAAAAGGGATGAATTCGGGGTTGTCGCAGCTGGAGGCATCCCTAAAATGTGCAAGGAGACAAGACTCCTGGTGGCACCACCACTACTGACCAACATTGCCAGGGAACCCCCCTGGGTTAGGATATCATAAAAGAACACATGTGCAGCCTGGCATCAGGAGGAGAAATCTCTCTGGGATGTAAACCAACATGCAATAAATGCAGGTTCGTGCTGAGCTGGCTCCATCCCGGCCAGCTGTGACACTGCTGCTTGCTCAGGGATCCTCACTTCCATCAATAACTAAATTGAGTTTGGTCAGTTTGGCCCCCCAAGCCCTTTCTAAGGGTCAATCATAATAGAAGAAAATATGCACGAGGGTGTGATGAGGATTGCTGAACACCACGTCTTCCTTTTTTCAAGATGAACTTCTTTCTCCTCTTGTATTTGTATTTTAATTTGTGATTTTAAAGCCTCTTTTAGCTGCTCCAGCTCAGAGGTAGAGAGTAACACTTCCAGTAATCACAGCCGAGTTGTGTTACCAAGCACAGGCTGCCGTTCCAAACACGGAGCTCTCCAGGAGCACATTCCTGCGGCTCAGCCCTGGGGATGTGCTCTTTGGCTGCCAGGCAGGAACTCCCTGGAGAGAGATAAGCATCAGATGGGGAAATGGCACTGCCAAGACACACGACAGGAGAGGAGGAGGAAGGCATCACAGGAGGCAGCAAGGACAGAAACGTGCCTGCAGGCGTGAAGCATTGCTGGATCGAACCCCCCCAGACGTTCTCATGCGGAGTTTAGGGACAAAGGTACAGCCTTCAGCAGGCGGAGAATGCCCACTGACTACTAAAGGTGTGACAAGAAAACTGTACTTTAAGAACCCCAAATGAAAGACTTTTTTCCCAAATTGTCCCTGCTGTACCTCATAGCAGGTTTTCACCTTTTTTTCCAGAGGTCTATAACCCACAGCCTCCACAGTGCCGACGTGACAGCTGCATTTCTGTGCACACTGATGCCATCTTTCTGGCCGCCTTTGGTAAACACATCATAAAGCTCTGCCTGTGCTCCCCAAGACCCCACCTCCTTGTTGTCTGTGCTAATAATATTTCTTGCCCTCCCAGAGACCAGGAAGCCTCCAGGAAATGTTTATGTGGCAGATAAATGAATACTGAGTGACCACAGATAAAACTATAATTTCTTCCTTCTCTCACTGAAATAATGTCAGAAGGAAGAAATTGTTCTGGCAAATTTCAGATCAAATTTCAGGTTTGCCCAGAGGCTGACGAGGACTCTAGACTCTCTCTAGCTCTTTGCCTGGCATGGTGGGGAACCATGCATGGGAGACATCTCCTCCAGTTCCTAACACAGCTCACACAAAATGCCTAGGCTTGAGCTCTAGGGATTAGCTCTGGAGGTGAGAGATCATGGGCAAGATCACACTGCATCCCCTAAATCCCCATATGTTCCCAAAATGTGGAACATAAGCCTAGACACAGAATTGTGTGTCTGCTCTCCGCCATGGTCTCGTGTGGGTCTTGGGGAAGAGAGAAAATTGGAATAATTTCTACCTCTGCATATCACGAGAGCTGGTGGTGATTTCAGAGCTATTTAAACTGGTCTAATATGAAATGCAAATCCTATTGAAAAGCTCTTCCCATGAACACCACTGTTTTCTGTTGGCTGGTGTTTGAAGCCGTTCTTCCCTGAGTGTGTGATCTCTGCGCAGCTGCCAGGCCATATCAGACACAAGGTTTTAGAAAACGTGTTTTTATATACTGTATTCCCACTGAAATTAGAGCATATGCATGGGACGCATTTATTTAATCTATAAACCAGGTAGATGATTACACACACTTTTCATATTCTCTGTGATTTTGAGCAGAAACAAAACCAAAACCTTTGATCAACTGCTGCTACTGCTGCTCATGTTACAACCAGACATCCAACAGACTAAAGCTGAAAGGATGTACATGATCCAGTATGGCACATCTCAAGCATCCCAAACTATGAGTTGGGACAAAAAAACTGTTGATACCACTGGTCTGTATAGCAGAAACATGAGATGTATCCTCATACTTAAAAAAGTAACAGTTCTTTAAATATTTCTCTTAAATTCCCCATTAAATTAATATGTGGGATGACTGAAAAGGCTTTTTGAAAAAAAAACCAATCACACATTCACATGGTCTTTATTCTTCACCCAACCTGTTTATTTTTGCCTGTGTCAGAGGGGTGTGCCTGCACCACAGGCACAATGGTCACTGATTCAGACCTTCCCCAATTCATCTCTGTGCTGGGACAAAAAGCTTTACCAGCACAGGCTCCACAGAGTGCTGCTCTGGAGCTTGCGTGGTCATAACATATTAAATATTAAAAGTTAATGTAGGTTTTAAATGAAATATTACCTGCAGTCACATGCCAGCTCACAAAGCAGGTTCGTGGTCATTTGCACTTACTCTCCAGCGGCAGTCCCTGCTGCAAGGCTCTGGGGAGGCTGTGCTTGTCTTCCCACCTGTGACACCGCATCTTCCCTCACCGTTTTCCCCGCCAGCTGGGTCGCAGCAAACTCCTGAACATCTCGTGTACTTCAGCACAACACAGCTTGCCCAGCAGCTGCTGTTTACACGAACAGCACCATGGGACAGTGTTTGCATATCGTGTTAAAGAGTTTTGAAAGTTTTCATGGTGTATCAGGTTTTGCAAAATCCTTGCTTAACAAACTGGACTTCAGATACATGAAATTAGGGTCAGAAAATAATCTTGCATCCAAGTGCAAGTCCCAGTGTCTTTTATGCAGGGCAGCAGGAAGGCTCCTGTTCCACTCAGCACGAAAAGAATGTTAATTGCAAAGGAAGTTGAATAGTGAATGCTTTGTCTGATGGAGCAGTGTGTCAGGGGAAGGAGATAAGCTTGAGCGACTGGTTCTTTCTTGTCCCAGAGCCACAAAAGAGTGCAAACTCAGACATAGAATCACAGAATCATAGACTCAAACAACATGCTGAGTTGGAAGGGACCCTTCAGGATCATTGAGTCCAACTCCTGGCCCTGCATAGGTCACCCCAACAATCCCATCAGGTGCCTCAGAGCATCATTCAAAGGCTTTTTGAACTCTGTCAGGCTTGGTGCTGTGACCAGTGCCCTGGAGAGCCTGTTCCGTGCCCAGTCACTCTGTGTGAAAAACCTTGTCCTGATATCCAACCTAAACCTCCCCTGCCGCTCTTTTTGTTTCTAGCTTTGAAGTGGCCACCCCTTTCCTAGCAGGCTTCTTTGGCTTTCCAGCCGAGCTACCTAAAAACATCAATAAACTGTCAGTCTCTCGTGGACTTTCTTGAGGCTTTCTCGTCTAGAGGGGCGAAGCTCTGCACAAGAGCAGCTCTGCAGGCAGCGAGATTTCTGTCCCTCAAGTGAGACAGACTGGGGACAGAGCTGCCATTCCATCATCCTCGTTTCGAGACTAACTGGGCACCCACCTCCCTAACGTGTCCCCGGCCACCCCGCAGCCGCCCGGCCCCGGTTCCGCCGGGCTCACCCATGGGCTCACCCATCCCCCGGGACCCAGCTCCGCTCCCTGGCCCTCGGCATCGCTCCCAGGGCGGTGCAGCGCCCCCCGCCCGGGACCCCCGCCCCCAGAGGNCGCTCCGCTCCGCGCCCGCCGCGGGCTCGGCCCCGCGCCATGGGTGAGTGCCGGACGGGCGGGGGGCACGGGGGGCTGCGAGCCCCTCTGGCGATGGGGCAGCCGGGGTGGAACGGGCACGTCCTGCCCCGGGGAGAAGTTTCCAAAAATCCCGAAGTTTGCAACTTTTCCTAAAGGCTGGGGGCGCATCTCCCGCCCCTTCCTTTCTTTCTCTTCTTTTTTTAGCGGTCCCAGCAGCGCGTACAGCGAACATAAGAGCCAAGGAATTTCCTGTGGCTCGGTCCCGGGGCTGTCCCAGGAGCACGCCGGGGAGAGGGAGCGGGTGTTCAGGGAGTGTGGAGAGAGCTGGATTTGCTGTGGAACGGGAATTGCTGGAGGCAGCGCTGCGGCGCCCGCTGGCCTTGGCGTTGGTGTGAGCAGAGTCCGGGGTCAGCCCAGCCCCAGCCCGGCTGGACAGCCGGTCACTGCCCTGTCCTGGGGTATGGCCTGCTGACCAGTTTGCTGTAGACAGGGAATCACCTTGCGAGACCACCAAACTTTCTGTCCTCATGTGCAGATCTGGAGAGTCCTCAAATTCCCCAGCTACGTCAGAATAGGCGATACACAAACTGGATTTCAGTGAAAGGTCATAAACCGTGACTGCTTATTAAGTTAACAAGAAATGCAGCAAAACCTGATGAAATCAGCCATGGTAGTTATAGTGGGACTGTCTGTGTCTAACAGAATTTGTGGCTTGAAGCTAATGGGATGGCCACTTATGCCTTTTATTCTCAGCAGGTATTTTTTCTAATTATCTACATAATGTGTACAAGGAGTGTTAAAAGTGCCGGTGGTCACACAGAGCATGTTGGGAGGGACTGGGATGGTTGGGATGGCATAAGTAGCACGAATGAAACACAGAGGATTGAAGAATAAGGAAAAATATTTGTATTTATATACAGCCATCACTGAGAAATAGCCTTTATTGCTAGTTGTAATTAAAGGCCAAGCAGAGACACTTCCCAATAAACACAGCTTGTGACAGGAAAAAAGTCCTTAGGCAGGGTGAGAAAAGTTTCCATGGTCTGGTGGTTGTGCCCACATTTTTTCCACATACAGTCTATCAAAATTGTGAGTATTTCTAATTAAACAAAAGAAAGCAGATAGTACTGCATGCTGCAAACCAGCACAAACCCCAAAACTAATGCACTTTACCTGTGCTTCAAAACCTGTGCTTCAAAACTGTAACTGGAGGGGAGGGGACTGTCACTGTCACTGCTGTTTCCAGAGGTCCCCGCATCAGCACTGGCTCTCGTCTGCAATCCCTTCTGCTGTAACATGGCTCATGGTTCACACATGGATAGCTCGGGGATTCTGGGAACTATGGGCTGTAGAACAAGAGGTGAAGAAATCAAGGCTACCCCACAAAGTCATGCTAAGAGTGCAAGATGAACTCAGAGAAATAAACTTTTGTGAGCAGGGCTTTTAACTACAATGTAGGGAGTGAGGATGCAAAACCTGCAGGGACAGCTGGTGGTGCCACATGCCCTGAAATGTAAGAATGGTAACGCAGAACAGTTCCAAAAATGAAAGCAGAAGCTTCATTTCCTGCGCAGAACAAGTTTTGTAATTAGAATCAAAAGATACGACAGAAGATCCCACTCAGGCACTACAAATCACTGTCCTGCACTTAAAAGCAAGTCTTAACTGATTTCAAAGTTCTGCACCCCAAATGCATGTCTCTGCAGTTACTGGAAGCCTGTGCAGATCTAGTGGGTTGTGTGACCGTGTACAAGTTCCTCTCCACCCATGACCTAGTGACCTGTGGGGAAATTCCATATCATGGCTTTGTGGATGGAAAACTGTGGGTGTCCTGGGAGAGCTTTTTCCAGCCTGTGCATGCTGATAGCTTGTCTTACAGCATCAGAAAAATGAACCAAGCACTGCTTGCTTGTTTTCCAGGTCGTGCACTGCTGGTCCTCCTCTTGTCTGCAACAGTGTCTCTCCTGGGCGGGCTGATATTTGGATACGAGCTGGGGATAATTTCTGGTGCACTGCTGCAGTTGCAGACAGACTTTCACCTCAGCTGCTTCAAGCAAGAAGTCCTGGTGAGCGCCGTCCTTATTGGAGCGCTCCTCGCCTCCCTGGCTGGGGGGATCCTCATTGACCGCCACGGCCGGAGGAGAGCAATCCTGGTCAGCAACTTGGTGCTCTTGGTGGGCAGCCTTATCCTCACACTGGCGAGGTCATTCATTGTGCTGGTCATTGGGCGCATGACCGTGGGCTTTGCCATCTCTGTCTCGTCCATGGCCTGCTGCATCTATGTCTCAGAAATGGTGGCTGCTCACCAGCGAGGGCTGCTGGTGTCTCTCTACGAGGCGGGAATCACCGTGGGCATCCTGCTGTCCTACGCACTGAATTATATCTTTGCGGACGTGGATGACGGGTGGAGGTACATGTTTGGACTGGCCATTGCCCCGACGATCATGCAGTTCCTCAGCATCCTCTTCCTCCCAGTGAACCCTGTTAAATTAAGCTCATGGGACTCAGACTGCCAGAAGGGTCTTATCCCACTGCAGGACACAGAGGACAAAGCAGCACCAAAGCGGGAGCCCTATCAGGAGAAGCATTACTCATTTCTTGACCTTTTTAGGACCAGAGACAACATGAGGAGGCGAACTCTGGTGGGCCTGGGACTGGTGCTCTTCCAGCAGTTCACTGGGCAGCCCAATGTGCTGGGCTATGCCTCCAAAATCTTCCACTCGGTGGGGTTCCAGAGCAACTCCTCGGCGATCCTGGCCTCAGTGGGGCTGGGAGCAATAAAGGTGGTGGCCACGTTGGTGGCAATGGCCTTGGCAGACAAGGCAGGCAGGAGAGTGCTGCTCTTGGCTGGCTGCGTGGTGATGGCCGTCTCTGTCACCATCATCGGCCTCAGCAGCCGCATGGCTCCGCTGGCCATGGCCAGGGACTGCAAAGCAGCCACAGACCCCAATGCATCCCACAGCCTCACCCAGGACCCCCCAACACCTGTATTCCCCCAGTCTCCTCTGTCACCTGTCCCACCAGCGTCAGGTGCTGTCCAAAGTCAGGCAAGCCCTGGTTTTGCTGCCACAAGGGGCCTTACAAAAGTTTTTGCCAGCACTCAAAGCAAAGAGGTCGTTCCCAATTCTTCCCTCGCTCAGAAAAGGGACTTGGTAGGTCAGTCCAAGAAAGGAGCACTGGAAAGCACGGGCCCTCCTCTTGGTGCTGCTCCCTGGACACAACATACGGTCCTAAATTGGATTACACTGCTGAGCATGATGGCTTTCGTGAGTGCCTTCTCAATTGGATTTGGGCCAAGTAAGTGTGGTGTTTATCCTTGCAGTAACCCAGAGAATAAAACTAGGGCTGATCTGCAAGCTGCCCGCTTGAACCATTTCTTATGTATCTGCTGTGCTGAGCAGCTCAGGGTCTGGGAACTGAAAATATGTCCCCTCCTGCCCACTGAATCATTTTCTAGCACTGCGGCTCTGTCAGCTACAGCACTAGAGTTGCTTTCTCTTCCATGCTATTCACTACCCTTGTAAACCTTTTCTTCTTTCTCTGAAGTTCAGTGGAAAATCAGAGCATCCCACAAGCCCTACAAGCACTACATAATCTTCCTGTCAGCCTGGTGAGGAGGAAAATATGGGGCTGAGGACAGAGGGACTGAGGGGCTTCTGCTGTGTGATTATGAAAGTCAGTGCAGAACTGGAAGCTGAACCTCTTTTGAAAGTTTCTCAGTATCAGTTAGGTTTTCTTTTTCTATTATTTTTTTTTCATCAGATGAGATGAAAGATTAGTTCTTGCTTCTGTGTGAGTTCTACTGTTTTCTGGCATTTAAATGCTTTGATGGGAGAAAACAGTATTTAACTCAAGAAAAGTATGTTAAGTGAGTAAGTCTCATGGGTTTGACAGCCACCCTGCAAATTATTCCAAGCAAAATAACCCCAGGATAGGAGAGACTTCCTAAAGATATATATTGCTTTAACTCTGATTTTAGCCCAAATGTAATGTTGTCTCCCTAATTCCTCCCTTTTCTCATTTCTTTACAAAGAGCATGTCCTGACAGCAGGTCTGTCAGATCTTTTCCATCTCCTATGAATGGAATGACCAGCTACCCTGCTTTCTTCTTTACTCCCTGGGCCTGTTTATTGCTATTTCATTTCTCCATGAAGTGTTGAACGCGGGAGGTTTGAAGTGTTCTGCTCTGATCTGTCTCTGAGATCGATGGATGTTTGACACCATGAGCAGCGGGTGCTGGCTGAAGCCAGAGTTTAAACCCCCTGCTGAAATCTCCCTTGCCCATTTCCCAAACAAATTGCTTAACTCCTCACTGTCTTTCTGATCTCTCTAATCTGTGCAGTGACCTGGCTGGTCCTGAGTGAGATTTACCCTGCTGGGATAAGAGGAAGAGCCTTTGCCTTCTGTAACAGCTTTAACTGGGCTGCTAATTTACTGATCAGCCTCTCCTTCCTGGACCTTATTGGTAAGTAGCCACTTCCCCTCCCTCCATCTCCCACAGCTGGTTAGGGAAGGTGGCCACCATGGGCCATTTGGACATTAAGTGGCATTTTGAACCCTGAGGACTTGGGGCTGGAATAGGCGTGACCCCATTGCACCTGAGAGAAGGAAAGCCAGGCCCAGCAGCACTGGTCAGAGCCCATCTGTCACTCGTTTATAAAAATCACCCATTGCCCACTGGGCTGCACTGTAGCACCACAGTATCGGGAAACACAGAGTTTGCAGCTTCCATACTGGCAGCTTTACAACATTTCTCAGCAGGCACTGCTGCCCCTGGCGCTTGGCTGCCTTCTTCACCCTGGTGCTGGCAAAGCCTGGCGTGCACCAGCCTTTCCCTTTGCCAATTCCCAGTCCAGGCCTCACAGATAAGGAATTTCCAAGCCCTCTCGGGCACCAATGAGCACCTCACAGTAAAGAACTAGTTTCCTTTGTACCCCACAATGTGACCCACCTCCCACCTTCATGCACCTGACTCTCTGCAGATGCCATTGGATTCTCTTGGATGTTTCTTCTCTATGGACTGATGGGAGTGATGGCTGTTATATTCATTTACCTTTTTGTGCCGGAAACAAAAGGACAGTCCCTGGAGGAGATAGACCAGCAGTTCTCCAGGAAACGGTATGTGTGCTGTTGTCCCAGTGGGAATGCTGGCTTTGGGTGCTTCCCACTGACAGCCCCTGAGGTCTGTGGCACTGGGCTGATGCAAAGTCTGGTCAGTGCTACTGAGAAAATAGAAAATCTCAGGTTTGTGGCAGCGTTATGGGACAGGGTGGGAGAGCTGTAGTGCCATCATCAGCAGGTCACTGCCCTGAGCCTTGCAGCTGTGCTGCTGGAGGGCAGTAGTGACACTCGAGAAAAAAAGAAAAATGGGCTAAAAACCAAGGCTCATGGTCGAGGAGAGGAGACCAGGACCCCAACATGGGACAGGAAGGTCAGGACTGGGAGGAGGCAGGAGGGGATGATAGTCCTGTTATTTCACCTTAGAATGATCCCAGGCTGGTCCTTCGCCTCTGAGGCAGAGGCATCTCCTGAAGCACAGGCTCCCATCTAGTAATTTTCACACAAAGCTTGTAATGGACTAAGGAAGATCAAAAGGTGTTTGTGCCATCCTGGTTGTGATGGAGTTGGCAGGATAGGCACCACTGGAGCAGGAGAGGTTGTGCTGCCTCCCGACTGATGCCGAGGGGAGGGAGCACACACCCCTTGGGGGGCAGGAGGAGTGAGTGCTGTGTGCCCCTGCCTGGCTCCCTGCGTGCTGCTCCTGACCCTCATCACTGCCCGGCAGGGTGTGGGAAGGAAATGTGTTCAAACAGAGACGTGGAAGAGGAGCGAGCTGCACACACGCACAGTACCAGAGAGTGGAGCACGCCAGCAGCACATGAAACCAGTGACCACAGCATCGTGTCTGAGGAGTTCCACCAGCAGAGGAGCAGGCTGGGCCATTAGGACACTTCTTTTCTGGGGCACTTACCTGGTGACCTCTTCTCAGAGACAGCTCTCCTTGCAGGGCCTTAGATCTGGGAACACACCAACAGCATGTCCTTTGGGTCCTTTGAGAAACATTGTTCCCAGGCAGGGAACACATCCTTCCTTTGATATCTTTTAATTTTTCATCATTTGTATCTCCTATCATTTAAGAGATGAATGGTTTTCTACGCAGGAATTAAAGCACGGCCTTTGCTGACAATGATCTCCGCCCGTGAAGCTCGTTTGTGACCGTGCGCTGTTTTCCCGTTCTGGAAACGCCGGGACCGGGGCCGGGCAGGGTGCACCGCGCCGGGCCCGCCGCCAGCGGGCGCTCCGGCACCGCCCGTTCGGGGCCGTGCGGGGAGAACCCGCGAGTCCCAAAATCCGAGCCCCCCGCACCCCTCGGAACCCCTTCCCTGCCTCCCCCGCACTGTGCCCTGGGCCTGGCGGGGCCGGACAGGGGGGATATGCGGATGGAAATTCGGGGTACCCCTTCGTCGGGGTGGGCAGGCAGCTGGGGCTGTGCTGGGGACAAGGCAAGGGGAGGGGGTGGCGATGCTGGGGTGTTGCGGGGACCCAGGTCAGAGGCAGCGAGCTGAGGTTGTGCTGGGAGGACACCAGTTAGCTCTGGGGCCAGCAAACAGGGCTAGGGACGGTGCCAGGTGCTGGGGTGACGGTACAGAGAGCTGTGAGACAGCTCATGGTGAGGAGGATCACCCAGGGTAAAGGGCTGTCATTCCCACTTTACACAAAAAAACCACGGTGCGCTTTCCAAACCCAGCAGCTTCAAACCCCCAGGAGGAGGAATCTGTGAGAGGTGCCCAGCTTGACACACAGTGCAGAGGGTTTGGGTGTCTGTGCTTGCACAGCGTGCCAGGCCACGGGAGAGAGGAGGTGTGATAAGGTAATGCCAGGCTTTTCAATCACCTTGAATAACAATCCCAGTACCAGTACAGATTTCTTGAGAGCCAGTAATGTGCAACTGAGCTCTGATAAGGATAAAGGTAATGAATAGCAAATATAAAATGAGATTAGAGAAGTTAGTCAGCTCAGTGATCCATCAGGAAGGAGTAAAAAGTGGGTTTGGATACAATAAAGTGTCTCCAGGACCAAGCAGTGCTGGAAGTGTGAGGAGTGCTGGTACTCTGGGTTTGGTGGGGAGCACTGCACAGGACCTGCTTCACAAGGTGTTTGTGGGAGAGCTGGTCTCTGCTAGTGACCACAAAACAACCTTTAATGCTGTAGTGGGAGAGAGCACACCAAATAAATCCAGCCTGGGGCTCTACAATTTCAAGAAAGGGAACTATGAAAAAATAAGGTGATTAGTCAATAACAACAAACCCAAATGGAGCAGACAGAAAGCAAGGAGCCTGCAAGCAGTCTGGAGGCGATTAAAAAGTACTCTATTAAAGCCTAAGCAAAACATGTGCCACAACTCAAAAAGAACTGAGGTCCTAAAAAACACCCTGCCTGACTCACTGCTAAGGTTAAGAAGGTATCACAGGGAGAAGGTCAGTGTTTTAGAAGTGAAAAGATTTCCCACATGAGGAGAAAAGGAAAAACCATAAAACATAGCAAGTAAAGAGCAGACAGAAAAGAGAGCTAAAAAAGCATGAAGATCTTGCAAAGATCTTGTAAATATCTTCTAAAAATCTTAATTTAACTATATCAGAGGAAGAAACTTGCTAGAGAGCCATTGCCCAATACAAAGGTGCAACAGGGTGCCAGGGAGGAGAAGACATGACGAGGCAGCTTGGGCACAACTGTGGGTTGGTCACCACTGCTGCAGGTATTTGGAAGAACTTCGCACCCAGTAAATAAGAGGAACTGGATCAATGTGACTTTACAAATGGCTGCTGTGTCAGAGGGGTGGCAGGTTGTTAGTGCAGCTCCCAGCTACAAACCAAGCTGTGGAAGGGGACACTGGGAGCTGCAGGGGTGAGAGTCACCTCTGGGGGTGGTGGGGTCTGTGCCAGCTGTGAGCACATGGGCACACAGGTAGCTGGGAAAGAGCCAGCAGACATGGATGTCAAGGAGGGAAAGCTTCTCTTTCCGGCATACTGGGACTCTAGGAATATATCAAGTATTCACGTGGATAGGGAGGACCCAATGAACAGAACAGATGGATGTTTTACAAAAGACTTTGGCAAAATTATTTTGAAAACATTTAATTTTAAATAATTTTTAAAATTTTAATTTTAAATAATTAAAATTATTTAAAAACATTGCCATGGGATTGAAGCAATGGTTCTTTTATGTATTGAAATCTCTTTAAGGATATTCCTGTCTTGTAGGTAGCAAAGTGCAGGGTTTAACAGGCAATTTTTGAGGATGAATGAGATTCAGCAACCAGATTGCCCAAACAGCTCTGTTGAATGTGGTTTTATTCAGCATCTTCAGCTGTGGTGTTGGCAGGGGAATGGACAGCAAAATCTCCAGGTTTGTGGATGATGCTAAGTAAGCTCTTTTAGGAATGCACATACTTTGCCATTGACAAAGGGCTCCATAAAACCCTTACAAAAGGGAGTGAGTGGGCAAAAAGGGCAGCTGGGTTGGGTGTGCTGGGAAATGCTGCAGGCTGGTGCCAGAGGCCCCTGAAGGCTGGCTGGGGTCAGCATGGAAGGGAGAAGTGCTCGGCTGGGTGAGTTGGTTCCCTCCATCATCGTCTAACGGGACAAATGTGTCCCTGCTCCAAATTTGTGACCCATTAACATAGCAACAGGCTGTTTCTCTTCTGCTCTCCCCTGAGGCTGAGACCTCATAAGACTAGAGGATACAGAAATGCTTGAGGCAGTGATAAATCTTCTTTAGTGGGCTTTTATTTCCTTTTCTTTCACAATATTTTCTTTAGTTTCCTAGCCAAATTTTTTCTAAGGAAAGATTTCTGACTTCCTTTGAGCCACAGCTCAACATCTGTCCACATTGGGGGCTGAAGTAATACACTGTTAGGGGGTTTTGATGTCAAGCCCAAAACCCCACCAGGGATTTATGCAGCTCTCCCCTTTCCTCCCTCCTCCTCTTCAAACAGCCTTTCATTTGCTCTCACTAATTGTGCTGTCATGCCTTTCTTTTCCCCCCAGTTGTGCAGACAGCCTTTCATGCAGACAGGTTTCGGTGACAGATGCCTGTGCCATGAGCTTTCAGAGGGCGGGTTGTGCTGCGGAGCGTGCGCATCGCCCGGGCGCCCCGAGCCGCGCTGAAATGATCCCGGCACGCATCCAGCCCGGCACGGATTAGCCAGTGGCTTCCCTGCCTCCTCCCGCACCCCCCCGAGCTGCTGCTGGATAATCACTGCCGGTTGGGAGAGTCCCGCCAGGCCCAGCCCACCCACAGACACCACTTGCTCCTCAAAGTGGGCAGGAAAAGATTAGCAGAGCATCTCTTGGAAAGCGGAAGAGTCTTCAGGAGGATGCAGGCTGGGAACAAGGACACTGCAAAGGCTGATGTCCCAGGGAAGGTGGCTGTCAGGGCAGATCTTTTAAAAGCACCAACAAGCCACCCCCTACTCTTACATGTGCTGCTCTAGTGTGCAATAATCAAAATCTGAATGATGTGAAAAGTAAGTACAAACCTTGGCTGGTCCAGACTGACTTGAGGAACCAGCTTGCAGAGGGGTGATGTAAAGTTTCGGTGGCAGCACGTACCATCTCTGAGCCCTCAATTTCCAGCTGTGGTAATGTGATCTAGGTGATAGACTGAAAGCAGAGCGAGGTGTGAGCCCCTGCTGCAAATATTCCCACAACTCAGCAGAGAAATGTGGGATGTGAGTCCATATCCCTTTTGTGCATATGAAGGCAGCAAGCTCAAGGAGTGGATCCTGCTTAGTCTCTGCTCGGGGGGATACAGAGCTAGTTGAAAGGAGCCAGAATACATGAAACATGATAACTGGAAAAAATACAAACCAGAAGATGGGCTGTTTAATGCACTACAGATCCAGCAAAACAACCAGAGCTGAACAAAAACATTCCTCGTATAGGAACAAAGATACCAGCTCAACCCAGGGAAAACCTGGAAGGAGATGGGTGTGTTGTGTTTTTTTAGCTTGTTTGTCTCCAGGCGCTGTGTGGATCAAACCCAAGCCTAAATCGTGGCGGGTGCTTCCTTCTTTCATTGCATCTCTCCTCTCTGGAGTGCTGCTGCCAGCATGAGCACCTCCAAGCTCTCCAGGTTGGTATCTATGGCCCCTGTTCCTTCTGCTCCATCTGCCCTTCTTCCTACTGCTCCTCTCACTGGTCCCAGCACCCCCAGCCCTGAGGTCTTCTAATTCAATTAGCAGAGGGAAGAAGGGGAGTTGCTGTCACTTTTAAACACAGCAGTAAAGCAGACACAGAAAGATAAGGTCTCCACCAGGCTGCTGATGGTTTGCAGAATGAGTTGCTCTGACAGGTCACCCACCCAGCCGAGCCTGTTTTCTGTCTGGAGGGAGAAGAGGTGTCTTTGGTTGGGCTGGAGTGAGACCTCAGGTGCAGCAGGAGCAACACCAAGACCACTGCTCCTCCCCTGGACCTACCAGGACAAATTCAGTTTCTAGATAAGCAGGAATCACATAATTGCCTTTACTGGGGAGTTTTCCAGTTTTCTCCAGGTACTTTTCAGCCACTATCATTGCTGGGAATCCTTCTCTCCTTGCCACAATGACAGGAGCTGCAAGGAGCCATTTCCCCTTGTAAAGGTCCTCTGTAAGGGTCTGGGGGGAATCGTCAGGTTCAGGTGCCATGGTTCCAGAGTGACAATCCTGGCACCACACCCGTGGCAGTGTCCATGCTCACTCACAGCTCCTGGGGGTCACAGCCATCCTTTTGTTCTCATTCAAACTCCCAGCTGAGTGCTGGTGCACGATGTGACCTCCTGCAGCAACACAAATAAAATGTCAGCACTATGACTATTAATAGTGTTTCTATTCCTGCTGCCATTAAGATGGCTTTTGCTACTATTAGTAATAATATTTACATATGCAAAACCGCAGATGCAAAACAGATGTTTTGGTTGGGATGTCTGAAAAACTTGTCTCTGCCACATATATTTATGACAAAGATGGAGGGTTAACCACACAGAGTGCCATATAGAGAACAAATAGATGGTGGAAAAGAATGAAATAATTCCTTCCATATTCCTAACAGAGGCCAAAATTTATCCATTCCCTCTTTCTGCTTCTCTCCTTTCCAGCATTTGAGACTTTTCCAATACCAGGCCAGGGATGGTTTCCATATTTGTTCAGACTTGTCTAGTTTTATTTTCCAGTTCAGCTATTTTTTCAGATGCAGCTTTTCCTGATGGATGGAAAATACAAAAGGAATTGCTCATCTGCTCCCTGCAAGCTTTTTCCTGACCACTGGGAAGCTCAGGCACTATTCCAG
The DNA here is from genome assembly GCA_013400915.1 of Pardalotus punctatus. NCBI lineage: Eukaryota > Metazoa > Chordata > Aves > Passeriformes > Pardalotidae > Pardalotus > Pardalotus punctatus. Next base: position 317,961 of record VZTX01020031.1, on the reverse strand, counting down.
GCCTGTACTAAACCTTGCCTTGTGGAGAAAACTTGATCCTTGTATACTGAGTTCACACGTCTGGGAATAATTTAAGCTAAGGGGAAAAGTAAAAGTGAGAAAGACTACTACTGTCCCTGAGCCCACCTCATTCCCTCTACCATGCAGCCCTGCCTGGGAGGATGCCTGTGGCCATGGAAGAAGAATGTTCACAGCTCCCCAGCTGGCCAATACTGGAAAGCAAGAGAATGGCAGCTCAGGGCAGAGCAAGAGCTTTGGCAGTTTCACCCAAGAAACAGAAACAGAAAAGAGCAGAGGGTCTGCCAGCACCAGGGCAGCCCCCTCTGCTTTCGGCAGTGGCTGATGTAGGGCTCAGGGACACAGCCAGGAGGATGAGGAAAAGCAGAAGGACAAGGCTGAAACAAGTACCTCTTGTGAATGCATTGATGAGTAGCTTTGCACTGGAATTATGCAGAGCCCCACCAGCACAAAGAGTTCCCCTGTGAGCATGCTTTGGTCTCTTATCCATATATTTACAGTTGTGTGAACACCAGACATTCCCCTGCATCCACGGGTGTCATGCCTTGGCCAGCTGGACACCCCAGGCCTTTTCTACTGACAAACGCCCTTGAGGACACCTTAACATCCCTGAGCAGCCCCAGGTCCAGATGCTGCTTCCATGAGCAGGAGGAGGAAGAGGAGGACAAGGAAGGCTCTATCTGCTCTTCAACAACACGGCAATGCTTAAACAGAGAAAGCCACCAGACAGCAAATGAGTGCAGCATCCCCAGGCACTCATGAGTAATAAAGTGCCCCACAAACTAAAGAGCCCCCAAGTGCTACTGAGGACTAAGTAGTCCCCGAATACTCACATCTCTCTCAGGTCAAATTCCACTCTTTAAACCAATCCCCATTACGTTTTACACATCGGGCTGTAGAAGGCCTCGGAGGGGCTGTTAGAGTCTATTGTAGGGGAATAAAGAAAGTGTCAAAAAGACTTTTAATGCCCAGTTAAAAGTGGCCAAAATACAGTCTGCAGTTACCTGATAAGCTGCAAGGTCTCTATTGGGAGAAGCATTTTGGTGTTTCAATTGTCTCAACCTCTTGCACACTTGCAAGAGGCCAGCCTTAGCTCTGAACTAAAGCTTTGTCAAGTACATTAAAACATTATTAAAAGCCTGGCTTTTGTTCCATAAAGACTTCTAATGCTTGCTGGTTTGGTTTTAGTTTTTTCCTTTATAATGTTTAAGACCAGTAATTATTGAAGATACCAGAGAACTGCGGATTGCTGCAGCCTCTGTGTGGTTTGCAGCATCAGTACTTTTCCCAGCACGGTGGCTGCCGTGCCACTGCCATTCCCCCTGTGTGGGAATCAAAACACTCAGAGGGATTGACATCTCCAGAGATGAATAACAGGGCAGTGCCAGAACCAGAGGACAATGCCTGAATCCCATGTTCATGGATTCTACTCATTGCAAGAGAAAATATTCACAGTCCTCTCATAGTGCAAATTGCCCTCTTTATAGGGAAACTTGGGAGATTTCACCTACTTACTGGTGCAGTTACCCTTTTTTAGGCTCAACTACCTAATGGCTATGGACTATCCCTGGTGTCCAACACCATGGCTCTGGTGGTGTTTGTTATGTAGATATTTGGACATCAAAAAGTTTGGTATTTGAACAGCTAGAGGTTTTTTGGTTTTTTTTCAAAACAGATCTGTAATTCATTCAAAGATTCAGTCTCAGAGTGTCAACAGACAAGAGCTGCCAAGCTACAACAGGGTGTTTCTTACAATCCCATGTTGTTGCTCTGGGCTGTAAGGGCTCTCTGGGGTGGACCAGCCCCATGGTGCTGTTTTGCTGCTATTGCTGTGCTTTGGGAAGGGTGTTTGCATAGTAGCGAGCAAGGCCAGCACACAAAATTAATGACATTTGAAGTTCAGTGCAAGTCTTGACTGTCAGGAATGCAGCATTGAAAATAAAACTTAAAGCTTCCATATTGCAAAACCTATTAACTGCTTTACCGTTTTTGCAGTCGTGCCAGCTCACTCATACTGGAGCTTTTACCAAGGCATGACAGCTCATTTGTTTAGCTTGGGCCAGGCTTAAAGTTCTGATGAAGCCTAATCTTGTGACCTGTATTTATTTTGGCCAGGGATGCTTTTTGCACAGACGACTTCCTATCCTCCCTAATCTTTCCCGCAGGAAAGGAGCCGGGAGTTACGAGTCAGGGGAGGAAGGCAAAGCCAACCAGACACGCAGTGAGAGAGAAACAAGCGCTGCACATGTCAGCGAAGTGGTCCAGGTTCAGGGACCCTGTCTGTTAGGGGAAGGAATTAAAGGGGGAGTCAGCACCTCTGGCATCATCGTTTGAGATGTATCAAATCCATCATGGCTTCCATTCACTGCAAATTCTCAAAAAGAAATCAGGGAAGCTGGAATCAGTTCCAGTCTTCACCCTCTGCTTTAACATGCAGGACAACGCCAAAGTCTGTGGAGAAGCTACACCAGGACACTGCTGGTACCATTACAGCTTGAGCTACACCAGAGAACACCCAACCTTACTCTTGGCCTCACCTCCAGTTACCATGAACAGTATCTGTGAGATTAAAAACAATTAAAAAAAGAGAGAGAAAAAAGCCAGGACCCCACAGAGGCATTTACCCAGCTCTGAAGGCACAAGTCACCTGGGACATGACACCATTTTTCCACTGGAAGCCAGATGGTTGAAGTACCAAACTGCTTTCTAAAAATGTCTTTTATATCAAGTTCTGAAGCAGGTGGTAGGAACAAACCTGCATTTCAAATGCAGCAGTGAGACTCTGTGCACTGTGCTGGTACAAGAAATGCTGGTGACCTTCACAAAACCCCTACCTTACGTGAAGAAATAGGGCTATGAATGCAGAGCCATAGCAATGGGGCAGAGGGGGTCTTTGAAAGACAAAAGGCCAACAAGGTTTGGTTTCTGTTTGATAACTTGAGTTTGACCAATTCCCATGAGCTGAAATAAAAAATTTCTGAGTAGCTGGAAATATTCCCCAGTTTCATTCAATGGAAGAAAAGTGCTTAAAAGCATGCTAAGGTTAATGGGAACATGATGAAAGAGCCATTTCTGTAAAGCAGCATTTTGAGTATATGTCTCCTTTAAATACATTTTGCAAGCATTATAGCAGAAAAATTTGGGATGGAGTTAAAATCTCTCTCAAACTTCTGGAAATTAAGTGGCAAGGAATCAATCTATTGCACTGCTGGAGGGATGCTCCATCTTGGGGCTTAAATACCCTGCAGTGGCCGTGCTGGGAGTCAGTACCCACATGAGCAAATCCCCACTGACTGGGACACAGAGCACCCATGTGTGCTCTGATAAAAGCTTTGAAACCCAGCACAGCCACCCAACAGATGTGTGCACACTGACTGCAGGGATTTATCCAGGAATGACATCTTTCCAAGGCTGACTGACGCTTTTTGCCTCAGAGGGGAAAGTGTCATCCTAAAGCTTTCCTAATTAAGCAACTGAGGTGAATGTGAGCATTCTGCACACCTAATTCCCATCTAACCACTGGCCCAAGAGCTGGGATTTGGGAAGACAGTGAAGTTGATCAGTAGCACGGTGACACTTGCCTCCCAGTGTCAAGCAGCCTGTCCCAGAGGTGCTTTACAAACCCAGAGGAGCACAGGAGCAGTTGCAAAGGTTTTGATAAGAATGTCAAACCCACAAGCAATGTTAGGAGAGAGCCTGAATAGGCTACTGGCTTTTTAACTACTTGAGAGCAGTTAAATGTGCACTGTGCATTGAGTTTAGGTCTATAACAACTGCCTTGCAAGGTTACCCCTCGGCAGAACTGTGATCAGTAACAATAAACCTTAAAAAGGCTTCACCAGCGATGCACATTTCAAACCCGAGGGATGTGTTTTATACGGAACACACACGCACAAGTCTCACAGGTGATTTGCTGAATCAGGACATTAAAGTGGAAGCTATTTTCTGCCGCTGCCTTGTGCTTTTATAAGGCACTGAATTTTAAATGCCCTGCCAAAGAGGAACGCTGATCTCGCCACTGACGTGTCCTTGTCCCCTCTGCTCCAGTGGCACCCTGCCTGCCTGTCCCAGCCCAGAGGTGAGGGCACAGCAGATCAAATCGATTGCACACTCCCACGTTATAGATGTTAGCAGACAAGCTCCTCGTGACCCCTCACCTTTCTGCCACGGGAAAATGTCAGGAGACTCATTTCCTCCAAGAACAAACAGTTTCCCATGGCAGGAAAACATTCTATTCAGGAGCGCGCCGCAGCGCAGGGCTCACTTTGCGGGGCAGTTAAACAGTTGTGCAAACCATGAGCAAAGTTCTCAAGATTTGTGAGGCTGAGGACAGAAGACAGAAGTTTTGCGTTTCTATTGACTTAGTTTAAGTGCCACAGAAGGCTCTGGGAAGAAGGATGAAAAGAAAGGCTGTGGTGATAGACTGCTCGGCAGAGTTAGTGAGAAGCAACCGGAGCAGAGCAAAGCAAACACGGCGGCTGCCCGCGGGCAGCGGGGCCGGGAGGCTGAGCCGCCCTTCCTGTTTGTGTTTACAGGACACAGCCCCTGCCACCAGCTCATTGTGCTGCGGGGAGCGGCACTTCCAGTGATGGATGGCTTCTGCAGAGACCCTTTGTACCTGATGAGCCACCAACAGCCCGAGGCAGCGCCCGCTTCCTTTCCGTCGCTCCTGAGTGCGCTGTGCCCAGCGTTCGGACCCCGCACAGGAGCCGGCTTGCGGCTGCACAGGGCATGTGTCCAGACAATTACACACCAGCAGCTGCCTGCAGCTCCCTCCTTGGCAGAGAAGTGAGATACAGAGAGATGAAAGCCACAACGAGAAGGCAGTGGGTTCTTTATTAGTTACCTGTGACTCTTTGCCTGTGCCCATGTGGAGAAAGACAAGCCTCATCTTGCAGCTTAGCAGCATTCCCAGCATGTGTTTGCATTTGGTTAGGAAGCCAAGATGGTGTTCAGGCATCGAATAACCCCTAAAAGCCCCCAGCCATCACTGTGGCCCGCGATGCCAACCCTGAGCACTGAGGGTGATGGGAGTGTCTCCAGAAGAGAAGCAGCACCTTGCAGCTCCGCATGCCGTGTGTCTGAGAAAGGGCAGGAAAAGGATTTAGAGTAACTGCATTCAAGCATTCATTACCAAACCATCTTAAGGCAGGGAAGTGAAGAGACAACCTACCCCTGATCGCAGCACCCACAGCCCCCTCCCCTCTGAGCCCCTCCAGAGCCCGGGTTTGCCCTCTCTGACGAGCAGGCTCCCCACAGTCGGTATTCAGCTGCAGCCAGCATGGTTTGCTCTGTGCATGATCTTTAATTTATCATCACCCTTGACCTGCATCACATCCTCCAGGGAGTACTGAGGTGTGTGACCCCAGCCTGTCCTAATCCCCCCGCTGCTGCAGCCCCAGGGCTCTGGCCGAGGGTGGTGGGAGCTCCCTGCACCGAGCAGCTCCAGCCTCAGCCCCCAGCACTCCAACTTGCCAGTGGATTTGCAGAGCAGAGCGTGTCATACTTCTAAAGAGTGACAAATTACCAGGAAGGGCCCCCCCGCACCCCGGGTCTGCTATGCGCAGCCGAATTCCCCCGTGCCGCATTAACAGCTAATAAAACAATAGAGCTTTTAGTGGTGAACTTCAAAGGCTTCTCAGGCAGATGAATGAATTTCGCATTTCTTCACTTACTGTCAGCACCGAGGGAGAGAAGGGCAGGCTGAGGTCGAAGGCTTCAGCAGGCAGTGGCAAACAAATACAGCCTGGTATTTGGACTACTGCAGAAAATGGAGTGGGGAATCAGCTAAGCATGCAGCAAGTACCAGGTTTTTCTTCCACTCAGCTCATCTACTTCAGCTGCCCTATTTTCTTTCTTTGTTTTTAAAAAAAAACTAAAAAAATTAAATAAACCTCCACAGTTACACCTAAACCATAGGCTGAGCCAGCAACAGCTCATTACATTGTGGAGAATCTTTAGGTATCCTGGCCCAAACCCAAGAAAACATAATTATTTTCAGCAACACAATTGTATTTGGTAAACGTGCCTTGAGGTCCCACAGCTAATTCACAACTGTGTGTCCATCTACAAAATATGTTCTGCAAACCATTAGCTCATTATCATGTGCAGCCACAGTGAGCACCTATATGAATTAAGCTATGAATTGTGTGACTAAGAGTGAGTTAATACTGCTTAAAAGGTATCTTTGTTTTAGGAGATGGAGAAGGAAGTACAAGAAAGCAGGCAAAAATAATATTGCATAGCTCAAATCATAGAACCACAGCATTATTTGGGGTGGAATGGACCTTAAAGCTCATCTCATTCCAAGCCCCCTGCCATGGACAGGGACAGCTTCCATTATCCCAGGTTGCTCAGACCCCTGTCCAACCTGGCCTTGAACACTTCCAGGGATGGGGCAGCCACATCATCTCTGGGCAACCTGTGCCAGTGCCTCACTGCCCTCACAGGGAAGAATTTCTTCCATATATCTAATCTAAATCTTCCGCCTTTCAGATTGAAACTGTTCCCCCCTTGTCCTAGCACCACTGCCTATGCAAAAACCATACTTCACTGTCTATATAGATAAAGATTCTCCTGCAGGTTACTCTCACATAGAGTGAGGAAAACCCAGAGCTCAGGACCATAAACTGCACCTACAACAGAGGTACTTGCTGGTGGAGGAGACAAAGCCACCAGCAAGACTCTGCCAGCCAAACCTTCACTAGGGATGGAGCCTAGAGGGCAGTTTGGAAGGAAATAGGAATGGAAAACATTTTAAACAGATGAAGCATCATTTCATGAAACTGCTACAAGCAACACAGCTCAGTTTCTTATATTCCTCCCCTCTTTTCTGACTAACTTTTGTTAAGTCACAGCCTTTACTCCTGCACAGTATCTGAGGAAGAAAAAAAGAAATCTGATTGTTTTGTACATGGCTTTTTTTTAAAATCATTATGTAGTACATGATACCCAAAACAACAGGAATAAATTATTCTAGTTTTCAGAGCTGTCATGTTTTAGCCTCTTAAATACCATCATCTATATTCAACATCACTTCCAAGTGCAGCCCAAATGGCTTGTTCTGCAAAACAACTTTAAAGGTTACAATCATTTATGTCACATTCAAATCTGCTGCCAGATTTTCAAAGCATTCTGCATTTGGCTGTCCTACCAGCCACGCCTGCAGAGGACACTTTCCAAGTGCTCCCCGTGGCCGTGCAGGGACAGCATTCGCAGCTCCCGGGGAGCTGCGGCAACGCTCAAAAGCAGCCGGCTCGCAAGAGGGGAGGGAGACGGCCTCCTGATAACTGAGCTGACAATTTCTAGGTTCTCTAAAACCAGACCCTTCCAAGAATGCCCTTTGTTCAGTAGTTGCTCCATTCAGTCTCTCTCCCTGTTTGCTTGTAATTTATTCCTTCTAAAAGCCTTGCCCTAGGCTAGCAGAAAATTAAAACAAGGAGCCAGATTTTCTTTTTTTTTTTCCTCACTTTTGCTCTTTCATCAAGAACAGTGAAAATTTGGCACAGTCAAATATTTTGTTCAGCTCTTTCTTTCAGTCTTTGAAGTCCCCTAAAGCCTTGGTAGGAGTCTAGGCTTCCACTCACATCTGCTTTCCATGAAGCCATTTACCGCACTTTATTTGTGCCATATTAGATTTTTCAGGACAGGGACAGAAGTAACGAAGCATTTACATTCTTGGGAAAGTGGCATATATACAACTACCACGTTACTCTGATAGAAACAAACTATAACTGACATATTTGAAGTTCTCAAGCACGGAGCCATGTCATGCCACAGGCAGCAAAGAGTCCTGAGCTCTTGGTTACCTCATTTCTTCCCAATGCTCATTTAATATCAAGCACCCTCACTGCAATTTTTGTTTACACAGTTATCAGGGATGCTCTAGTACCTGCAGGAAAATGAGGGGAAACATCCTGCAAAAGGGAGAGTTTAGATGAAAGCTTAATGAAAACAAATTGTGACTGAACAGAAGCTGCATCAGAGATGGTATCAATGACACAGAGCATTGTCAACAAGATAATGGCATCACGCTGCTAACGAACTGCTAAAGCATTTCTTTTACAAGCAGAAGACTAATCCCCTGACAATGCTCTATTCCAAGGACTTTATTGCTATTAGAGCAGGGAAAGGGTGTTGACTGAATCTCTATCAGAAGGATCCTGGCAAAGCCTAACGGAATATTGATTATCCTGCTGTTTTCTATTTTTCACTTCTCTCTTCAATAACCAAACCCCTCCCCTAAGAAATATTTGTCTACTTCTCATAGAGAGTATTACTGAGAAAGTTTTAAGTCAGAAGTGATAAAGTAACAACTGAGAAAAATATGCCTTGGAGGAGGCAAGATCAAGAGCCCAGCACGCTCATCCTTTGAGCATGATCTCCAATGGCCTTCTGAGCTTAACAAGAGGGAATTTGTTAAAAAGCCAACTGGAACTTGGAAAGTTGATCACAGGATTGCCTCTCCAAGCTCAGCACAGCTCCAATCACTGAAACTCATGGAAGAAACATTTTTTGGAATCCGGCTCTTTGCCATCCAGGCAAAGGACCAAATCACAATCAAATGGCAAAACATGAAACGTGCTTGGATTCATTCAGGCTTGGGAGGAAAAAGTCTCTTACTGGTTGAGCTTGATCACAGGGGCTGTGCATCAGCGGGTGAAAGCCTTCATAATATTGCTTAACATTACTTAGGGCAGAAATGGCCAGATCGGGATCTTACATGTGGCTTTGAGTAGGCAAATACCAATTTTGTTGCCTAAACAGACATGGAAATCACATCTCCTATACAGCTATGAGTAGCTACAAGGAAGGTGATAGCACAGCCTCCTATCTCAGTTTTTCAGTGTTTTCAAGGATGGAGGACATTGAAATAACCCACAAGACAACCACTGCAGTTCCCAGATGATGACAGCCCTGCACTTCCTCCTTTGCAAGAGGCGTCACGTTCCTGTAGGACACCCTCACTGCTGCCATGTGTTTTGCTGCTGAATTACACATCTCTTACAAAAATATTGAGACATGATTCAGATGTTTAAAAGTAGTTTGGACCCCCAAAGCCCTCCCCAACCTGGGCAGGGGATCAGGTGCCCCAAGTGAGTACAGGTCTCCCCTGTCCAGAGAGATCCAGCTCTTGCTGGGAGCTGCTTGCAATCACTGGAGAAGGGGCTGAGGTGGATGTCAGGAGGTAGGGGCCCAAGAAAGGGATGCTTTCCCCTGCTGCCCTAGTGATTTGAATTATTTCATGATGGCAGAAAATTAGGAGAGGGAAAAACCACAGCACTATGTTAAAAAAAAGAAAAAGAAAAACATGATTTTAAAAAATGCTGTGCCAGGTAAAACTCCTCTGCTTTATTATTATGAGAGTTCCCAGTATTGATAATTTCTTCTAGTTGCTGGTTTGTAAGTTACTTCTGAGTAGAAAATTCAATTACATGGGCCAAGTCAACAATAATGTTTTTCCTGGCAATGGTTCATTTTGCCAGTGGAAACATTCCCCCCCCCTCCCCCCCCTCTGGATTCAGCTCTGCAAAGTTGCTAAATTCTTCCAGATCTCTGGTCTGATGTGATCATAAATATCCTGATTGTATTCGACTGATTGACAGAGTGGGGATGGATTAAGTGGGGATTACAGCCTGGAATGATCAAAATGTGCTTTCATGGTCAGTAACTCTGCAATAAGTCATAGTTCCAATGTACATTAACTATATAATCTAATTAACATGGCTGTTTATGTATTTAATATTATTCTTAAAACTTTTTAATAAAAGAGGTTTTAAGGAGAATTAAATGTTGTTTAAAATATAAGAACCTGTTCCTCGAATGTACAGTAGTTTGGGGTTTGTACTGTCATTAAGACGACTAATAAAACTCTCTCTTACTATTAAAATGAGATTTGAGCCGTATGATGGGCCTAATTCTGCCATAACTAATAGGAGTGTAAACTCAGGTTTTCTCTGTTTTATTTGAAGTTACTTCAGGTGTAGCAATTCAGGGCATAATTTAGTCCATTAGGATTAAAAAACTACTTTTTAATCAACTGAGAATATTAAATCCATATAGGTACGTAACAAAAAGTATTCTAAGGTGCTCAGCACTCACAGGTCTCACATCTGTCATTATTTACTGAGTAGGAGCAGCAGGAATTAGCATTATGGGTACAAATCTTACATATTTTGCTGCACAGGTTAACACCCTTCCATACATACCTAATGATATCAAACTGAATGAAACAATTCATCAAGACAAAACTCCCAACTGCAGCAATGTGTCCAGCAGCTGCACTTGTGAGTATAGAAAGAGCTGGCTACTTGATGGCAAAGGCAAGGAATTATAGTGGAGATGTTATGCAGTTGTCCATAAAAAATGAAATCTGAAACAAGTAAGAATCTTGCAGGACATTGGATTCTCTGCTGTCTCCAATGCACCAGACTCAAAGTCAGCATCTCAGAGCTGTGAATCATATTGCTCTGCAGCTACAGCTCTCCTCCAACACTCTTTTTAAGTTTTCAGATTTTGCATTTTCACTTGAGAAATTCCCAAGCAAGTTTAACATGGTGTGTCAGTAGTGCTGGGCCATGCCATGAAAGTCAGGGTGAGAGGGAGCCCTTCTGCCCTGCTCTCTCTCACACCCACATTGGTCTCCTCCCTCCACTGCATAGCCAGCTTCTCATCTGTGTGCTTACAGCTTTTTCCTGACCTGAGACCCTCTAAAAAGGAGCTGAGAAATTTCAGCACGTCCAGCTGTTGGCCTCGGGTGTCCCTCCCTGCTGCCCTCCTGGTCAGAGGACGTGCCCAAGGGACTGCTTGTTCTGGTGTGTGGCAAGCACTGAGCCCTGATCAGGATGGACACCACTGACCCAGACTTAGGAGTTGACCTGGAGATCACAGAAAGGTTTAGCCCTCTGCTCACCCCAAACCTGGGGTCCTGGCACAGATCACAACCCCACAGGATGTCACCAGAGATCAGTGACGGCTTGCCCTGCTCACGAGTCAATCCATCAACCCTGGGATGAAACCCACTTCATCGCACTGCTGATCCTCCAAGCCACATAGAAAGCTCTACCCAAAGTCTCTTAAATGAAGCAGGAATGTTTCAATTTAAAGGAATTAAAAGCATTTTTAAAATGTGATGGTTCCCATCATACCAAGTCCCTGCACAGTGCACTGCCCGACAAGCCTGATTATTCTCCAGCCAGCCAGGGGCTTAGAAAGTATGTCGAGCACTCAAACCATTTTAGATCCCACTGCACCGTGCATACCCAGAATTCGAGCAGGGTTCACATTCGAGGGCTTATAAAAACTTGAATACACTCCAATAACTTAAATCACTCACTGAGGTTTATAGTGATTTAAAGCCATTGGAACTCTTCATGTTTGGTGCACAAGGGCTCCAGCTTGGAAAAGAATCAAGGCATGTTCCAGCATGGCAGCTCCAGGCATATTGAATCAATTTCAGCATGTAAAAATAATTAACAATGATAAAAATACATTAATAATACTGTAATTATAAGGCCAGACCAAAGTTTCAGCCTGAGTCAAAAAATAAAAAAAGAAGAAATTCAGCAAGGTTCATGAACGGCCTGGGCTGGGAGTAATGAGGGATTTCAGTGACAGGAAAATAAATTGAGGCAAATCAAGGGTAAGGAGCAAAGGAAGATCACATTTGTCAGTAGTTTAAAAAGTTTTACTGGCCTGAGCTGCAGGACTTGCTAAATTCTGCCCTGGAGGTGTGCCAGCACAGCACTGCTAGGCCAAGGGATCAGAAACCATCCAAGGTCCAAGTTCTTGCAAGCCATTGGGACAAGGATCAAAGGCTATATATCATGGAGCTGGCTCATAAATCTCCACTTTCTAGTAGCTTAGAGTAGGGAAGCCAAAAGTAGCACCTGTCTGGAAAGGATGCCACACTGTCTGAAGGATGCTTTTCCAGAACCATCTCAGTCCCTGTAGGGTGATGTCAATCCCCCAGGGGACAACAGGGCTTCAGCTTTTTCTACATGAACTTTCCAGCACCTGGTACAGCGGCTTCAGCTTGGACCAGCACCAGGAAATGCCTGAGGCTACAGGAATAAATACTGCCAGGGACATTAACCACCAAATGGTTTAGTCACATCAAACAACTGATTTGTTTTGGTCAGCAGTCCAGGATGATTCTTATTTCATCAAGGCTGATTCATCCATCCCACTTGTTCTGTACTAAGCCCTCATGCAGGTGCCTTCTTGAGCCTTCCAATAACAACGCCGCAGAAAATTTTGTAAAATAAACTAACAGCACAAGGTCTGTCCAAAGGCTGCGGGGGAAAAAAAAAGCAAAGAAGTTAAATATGACAATTTCTAGTGCACATATTTGAGTGAGAGAAAAGGGTAGTGCATAGACAGGTGATGCCTCCTTTTTGTAGGGGAAAGACATGTTAATTGTAAATCCCCTGACAGAAGTATTTTTCCATTGTTCATGTTTAGGTGAGTTTCTGCACACAGAAGATGGAAAAAAAATAAAGCCTTATCATGTGCCATTATATCCCCCATTCTACTGCAGTTTTGAAATTAACCTTTTGCTTTGGCATGGATTCCCATCTCGTTTTCTGTGAAATACAACAGAGCTCAGGACAAAAGCAACCAGGAGAGATTTCTATGGGGAAAAAAAAAAAGGCAAAAAAAAAAAAAAGGCCTGTAAATCCTTTACTATCTTTAATCATGAAAATAATTCAGTTGCTGCAAACCTGATATTCATGGCTGGGGCCCAAGGACCTTGCAATTCACAAAAGCACTGAAGGGATCCATAAAAAGTGGCTGGCCACGAGGAATTTACACTTGTTTTTTAAAGGGAGTAAAAATGTGGCTATAGTAATTTAGAAGAGTTTATGTATTCTGGCCTCAGAGAGGTTTAAATCACTCAGTTAAGAAAGATGCATTGGTTCATTAGTGAGCCTTTAGGCAATGCAAAAGGCCAGAAGAAATTGTATGACAGAAGCGTTTTTGGGCAGAGAGTGCTCTGAAATCTTGCTCTACCCCTAAGTGGAGTCCCTGACTCACACTCCGCATTCAGAACATCCTCCCAACTCCCCCCATCTCCCTTCCACCCCCTACACCACCAGTCGGGGCCCCTCACACCCAGCTCAGATCCCCCAGCTCCCCTGGAGCAGCCCCCTCCATCATCCACCCTCCTTCAGCGCCTGGGAGGTCCCTCGGTCCCCTGGGATGACCAGGAGCCTTTGGCCAACAGAAACATCCAGGACAGGGAGGCCCAGGAAGAAAAGTGCTTTCAGAGGGCTCAAGATAAGATGTGGTCTTTGGGAGATAATGACAATCCCCAGCCTCACAGCATGCAAGACTAATTGCAAAGCCCATCTCCCTGACCCAGGTTTCCCACTCTAAGCCCTTCTCTGTTTCTCATATTCACTTGCTAATTCTGTTCAAGCATTTTAATCCCACCTACTGCCAGGGCAGAAAAATAAGAGCTTACTGTTTGGAAATCAAGCTAGTAAAAATACAAGAATGCAGTGAAGGAAGAGCTGCTGGTGTGCAAGAGCCGTGATCTCTGGTTTTGCAGGATCTCAGGGCCCCTGACCTGGATGCCCCACGTTGCCCTCAGGTACCTGGGGGAGCTGCTGCCCATCTGCAGCGTGGGTTCAACACCACAACTCTTCAAGCTGCCTTCCAGTGTCACACAGCTCTGACAATAAATGCTATCAGATCCTGCTCCCTCTGACAAAGATATTCTGGCAGACTTCAAGAATTCAGGGCATGACATTCCTGCTGCTTGCAGGGGAGGTGACACAGCAGCAGCATTCCTTGATCCATACCTGGAGCTAGAGAAACTGAGGAAAAATGCCTGATGCCAAGATATTGAACCAGGGACAGCACAACACAGGCAAAAGCACGTGGCTCTCAAGTGGCACAAGCTTTGCAGCTCAAAGAGCCACAATTCCACCTCTGCATCTCCCAAAGCTGCCATCTCAAGAAGAGCCCAGCTGCCTTTTCCCAATCTTGGGAGCAAGTATGGGAAAGCCACTTTTCTTGTTCAGCTTTGGTTGTGTGTTTTATTTGCCTTGCCTTGGTGCCCTCAGGGTGGTTGTTGGCTGTAGTAGATGGTGGGTTTTATTTTCCTGGCTGGTTGTACCCCTCTTGAGAGAAGTTGTTACAGTTGTAGTTGTATTTTTCCAGCTTTTCCAAGCTTACCAGCTCCCCAGGGTGCTGTTTGCCTGAGTGGTTTGGTACAGTTTTATTTTTACAATAACTATTACACTTTTAAATTTTATTTTTGTATGTTAATTAAATACCTTTTAATCACAATGCAGACGCAGTTGCAGGGGCCAAGAAAAATACATAAACAAGAAGAGAATCCAAACATATATCTGCCCAGCATGGTACAGAAAAACTTTCCAAACCCAAGTTCAGCCTAGTCCATTCCTGGATCTCTGCATTAAAGGTTTAACAGCAGAACTCAGCCATCAGTATCCTGTTCTTCAGTTCACTGCAAAGATTTTCTTTGCATTATGGAGCAGGAAGGTGAAATGCTCAGAGAGCAGTCATTGGCATATGAAAAATGCTGAGCTGCGGCACCAAATCTGCCCACGTGTCTCAAATCAGAGAAAAGTATCCTAAAGTTCTCTTAAATAGTGTTTGTCAGATTTTGCTGAAGAGATGTGCTGAAATTGCACAGGAAATGTGACTTGTTTCTCACCCCTGGGGCTGGACACCTGTCAGGTTAGCCAGCTCTATCAGCTGTCCCATACATTTTCTCCTATTCCAGTGCTTGGCCCTGTAAAATCCATAGGGAATCAGCTTGTCCACCTATGCAAATGCAGCAGAAAAGAAGCAAAGAGACCGTGGACACCTGGAGAGACATGTCTATGCCTATAGCATGGTCAAAACCACCTCTTTAAAGTGCAAGTGCTGTAAAATTCTTGTCATGCCTGAGAAATAAAATGTGAGATTTAATTTAAAGTGAGAGATATTAGAATGGCAAGCTGCAGGTGATGAGGTGATGGCATTTCCTTGGCTCGGGGCCAGGAGGGTAGGAAAAGAAAACAAGTGAGATGCATTATATCCTACATACCTTGGCAGCTCAACAAAGTGACACTCATGTAGGGCTCATGAGCAAGGCAATTAATGACAGGGAAGTGGCATAAAGAGCACTGTAAGAAATTAGAGCTGAAGTTCAAAAGCACAGGAGAGACAAGGCCAATTAAAAAAAAATCCAGCAGCAATGTGTATGTGAAAAGTCAATGCAGGAGGTGTGCAGTGAAAGTGGAAAAGGTAGTTCTTCTGAGAACCTGTGTGTGATCCTTCCATACCTGTCACCCTCTTTTTATTAAATGTTTGACTAAGTGGTGATTTCTTTAATATCTCCATGTATGTTAATCATGAAAGCGGTGAACACAGTGGTGCTGGGTTAACAGCTGGACTCAATGACCTTAGAGGTCTTTTCCAACCTTAATGATTCTGTGAAATGCTGGGAATGGTACAGGTTGGAACAGCTGAGCATGAGGACCCCTTGTCCTCCAAAACAGGTTTTCTACAACACTCCCAAATTTACCTGATGAAAACCACAGCAGTGCAGTTATCTGGATATGTACAAAAGGTAAATAATAATATTTCAGGTGGATATATATGCATTTCTATTGCCAGCACACTGGGTTAACCACCAGGACACCTCAGCAGGGAGTGAACCCTGCTGGGCACAAGCACTGGGTGCCTGTTTGGCTTTCCCATTGCTGGCATGAGCACTAGCTCTGGTGGTCCCTGGGCTGAGCAGGAAATTTTACTGCTCTCTGTGTCTGCTGTGGGTCCAATGGCCCTGCCAATCACTTGGAGAATTTTTGAGGCTGAGCCATGTTAGAAGGATGTTTTTTTCTTATTAATCATTATTAGCACCAAAACTACTTCTGCTCTTTAGCTTGAAAAGCCAATTCTAAAAAAGTGTCCGATCTCTCAATTTAAAGCTGGGCAGAAAAATCAAAGCAGTTTAACTTCATAAAACAGGTTTTGATTGAAATAGATTGTTTCATGATATTGCAAAGAATATTTGAAAGACAAGATTTTCTTGGAAATATCTATTTTTAGTTATTTCCCACAATTAAGTTTATTCTAAGTTTGTGCTCATTTTCATGGTGGTAGGCATTTAGAACTGTGCTTCCCATTCAGCAGAAACTCTGCAGTATGGCTGGCACATTATGAACTTACCAAATCTGCTGTAAATACTTTTTTTAGTAATTTAGAACAAATGGATTAGAGCTTTTCTGAACAGGCAGCAGCTCTTCCACTCATAATCTGTCCAAAAAGGCAACAACAAGGCTCAGCTGCTTGGCTGCCAAGCAGAAAGGTCAAATTACTGACCTCCATTTTGGGGTATCAGTTACAGCCACCTCAGCACTCCCCACTGCCTGCTGCAGTTGTCTTCTAAATATAGCTGCTCGTACTTGCAGGATATTCTCTCCTTGTACACAACGGCAATAAGGTTCATCACTCCCCCAAAAAAGTTAATCACAGGATACTGCCAGGATTTATCAATAAAAGTTACAGGCTCTCTGCTATCTTATTTATTGAGTGATGACAGAGACTTTGATGCTGCTGGTACCCCCAGGTAAAGACAGCACTGTTTGAACAGTTTAAGCTTAAACCAGCAAAGCTGGGCCATGTGAGCTGGCCCAAATAAAGCCAGATGAGTGGCTCAACAAAGTCTCAAGTCCCTTTGCACAGAAAAATTAGGTCCACAGATATATTCTACACTGAAGATTATTTTACATTTCTTTCAATCACAGGAACACAAGCTGACCTGAAACTCATGATTCAGATAGACCAAAGAAGTGCAGGACTGGGAAATAAGACATGGACAAGTCCACATGGAAGCAACTCAGCTGCCCATGAGTGTCCTTTCATCTCCAGCATAACAGATGGTGGGGACAAAGACAATCTTAGAGCTGCATTCTGGCTTGGCCTAATTTTAGACACAAATTCATAAGTAAGTCTCAGGGTGTCTATTGCTTTGGGAAGTCACAACACAGCAGTGGGAGACTGATCCATCTTTCTTCAGGGAAAACCCAGTGGTGTTTGCCAGCATGCCACAGCCTGGGGCAACCAGGGACTGAGCAACACATCCCTTCACAGTGGCCTCCCTTTCTCTCCTGCTACAGCAGCATAACCATATAAAACTTCTGTCCCTAGAGGATCTTTTTCTTTGACTGGTAACTGGAGGGATCCTTTATTACCAACAGTTATCTACAGAGCTCATCCCACAAGGATAAACACCAAGTGATTTCACTGCCCATCATCTGGGACCAAGTTTGGACTTGGAGGACAAAGAAAAAAGTCTCTCAAAACATGCAAGGGATAAGTGAGTAAGTTTGGCTTGTGCAAGGCATATTTGACATTCCCACATCTCAAATGTCCACAGCTTAAACACAAACAAAATCAGTGGAGATTTAAAGAACTTTGACCCTATATTCTTCTTGCCTTTCATTTCAAAAAGAGAAGCCAAAAGCCCCTCATGCACTCTCACAGGCACAGGCTGAGCACCCTGGCTGAGGCCATCTTTCCATCTCTTCCAGGGGGATGAAACTCCCCACTGGAGCCTGGCCAGGCTGTCCAGGGCACGTTGTGCTTGTTTTCATATCTGCAGTCTCAGCAGAGCAGTGAATAAGCGCTGTCAGGAGTGTTGAACAAACACTGTTCTTGACTTTTCACTGGGCTCTTATGGGCTCAGAACAAAAGCCTGGATCTGAACCCACAGAAACTTTGGGGCATGTCAAATCTGAATCCAGATCTGAAACTTGTGGTTGGATTTCTGCCCCTAGGGTTTCAGTTAGAGTTCAGTTCATAAACACTTCTGCCATGGCCTTTTCCTGCTTTATTCCGCCATGAATCAAGAGTTACTTCCATGAAATTAAGTTAGACCTGATCACAAGTGGGAATAAAGTTTACTTATATCACCAGCCATACCTTTTTGCTTTTTCAATTCTATAGTATATCTGTCTTATGTATATGTATAATATATAATACAGTCAGGGACAGAGGCTCGTATGTACGTGGATTGGGGACACAGCACTGGGCTAGAGCATGGTGATGGATTGGTAGGAGGAGGTGAAATTAAACAGGACAAAGACTCAGCAGAAGCACAGAAAGTGTCCAAAAGTGGTTATGAAAATTTATCTACCTCTTCTGCCAAATGCTGTGTACACACTGCAGACCCCACTGACTGTTCAAGCCTTACAAATATCTGCCTCAAAATGTTCTCACTCATGAGCTCCCCACCAAAAATTCAGCTCCTGAGCTTTACTTGTCATTCAGAGCAGGCAGGAGTCACATGTTTGAGACTTCACCAGGCAAAGTGATTCAATGAAATATTAAACATCTTAACATAAATTAAGAAAATCTGCCTATGGGCTTGTAACAGTAGAATTCCAAACCTGCATGCCGTGTCTCCAAGCACATTACTGTAAGAACCACTGTAGTTTTTCTGCTCCTTTCCCATGGAAGGAGAATTTGAACTGAAAGATGCTCCCCAATCTGCCCCTAAAGCTCTGTGGAATGGGGAGCTCAGGGTAGCAACACACTGTCTCATCACACAAGGTGATGCTGTCACCCTTCCTTCTCCCCTTGATTTTTGATGCTGGTCCCATTCCTGCATTACAAATTCCCCACTCACTGAAGACGCTGTTGCAGAAAGTCTAACAAGCAGTTTTATTCTTTGATGACCATTTTCATGGCATATCTTTTTAAGGCTAAAATCTGTTAGGCAGATACTTCTTACAGTTGATGTAACCTGCTTGTGCCTTTCCTCTAGGATCCAATAGCTTTGGTGTGACTGTTAATTACCTCCAGTGCAGAGTATTATTTTCTATTTACAGAAGGAAAAAAGAAAATGAGCTCATGGTGGGGTGAGCAACCAGATATAAATGATCATCCAGTTCATCAGAAAACTTTTCACTAACCCTTTGCATATTCAGTGCTTCAGGGGTTAATAAAGTCTCTAAGAAAGCAAAAGGTTTCCATCTGTAATTGGATCCTTTGTATGTGCTTTCCGCTATAGGAATCAACTTAGCATTGACATCCTCGTAAAAATTTCCATTAGATCGAGGCCTGAATGCCCACTAAGGCTCTGTGTGGTTTTGCAATTGATTCACTGAATGAAATCTTATCTAAAATCTTTTTATTTTATGCTATTATGGGCACAAGGGAAAATACTGATGTAAAAATTTTCGCTGCTTAGTTAATGCACAGTGCCTCTTGGAAATGGCCTTCAGGTTAGCTAAAAAGATTGCCATTTGTATTTCCCACTATTTTGTTTCATATTACCAGTAATTGAAAAATGTTTCATTTCTTACTGAGTTACATATTGACACTTTGAATTGAATTCAGAACCTTTATCTTTAATCTTCTCATTAGATGTCTTCAGACAGCAGCTCCATGCTATTGTGGGCAGGAAGACACAGTTCATCTGTTGCATTTTTTTTCAGCAAGAGACAATTTTCACAAGATATATGTAAAACTGTTCTTGTGCTTTTAAGATGTAAAGAGCAGCATGGCCACATAGAAGCTACCAACCAAACCTTATATTGTCCATGTCACTGCAGTGGTGGTGTTCTCCAGGGAAAAATAGGTCAAAATATTGTTTACAAAATATGTCAAATCTTTTACTCTTTAAAATTATAACAAATCAAGAACAGGAAGAACTGAAGGGAAAGAACTTTCTGTCTTTAAGATCTGCAGGTATGTATGGATTATCCACTGTATCTTTGACTTCTTTACATGCTATGAAGAATAAACACCCAAATCACCCAAACCAAATTCAGAAGTTGAATCCAGAATGAAGGCTGAACTAAGCAATTATCAGAATTCCTTGCAATGACTTCTTATGTCCTCCCAGCCAAGCACACTGGAATTCCCATCCATCCACCAGAGGCACAAAGAGAACGATGTACTCACAGCAGGTACTCAGGGTGCACTCAGCCATAACCTCAGAAACAACCACTCAAACCTGGAGCAGAAGCACTAGCACAACACCTGCACCCTCACAGCCTGTGCTCAGCTGCTCAGATGTGCTCAATGCAAGCACATGGGTCATGCACAAATACCTGCACTCAGACACAGCACACGGATGTATGATCTGCATGGCTCCTATGCACAGAGTCTGTATCTAAAATTAACAGATTTATTTTCCTTTTATCTTCACCAGTTCTGGCCTGGGAGCATGTTGTGTCCCAGCAGCAGTTGCAGCATCCCTTACTCCAAGCTAGAAGCCATTTGGGCCACTGAGTAACACCATCCCAATTTAAACAAGAGCTCCTCATAGTCTGCTCATGTGCACCTCACAAAGCAGGCAGGAATAATAGCAACAACAATAATAAGTTTGTCTCTGCCTTCCTGCCTCTCATTTCAGTTGCTGGAGGTCTTTACAGTGCTTAGAATTGAAAATAAAACAATCCCTTTCCCTCCTGCTAGAGGGAAGGCAATGGAGCACTACGGCATCCAGGAGCAAGTAAGGCTGTGCCAGTCTGGAAGAAACTTCACATCCCAGAGTGCAGAATGTGCCCTGTCCCTTGGACTGGAGACAGTCAAGGAAAAAGAGCAGCCCCAAGCCATGTTCATGATGTCTGTCTGAATGACCCCTGCCTGTCCAAGCTTCTCCACAGGAGGAATCTCCACTTATACGGTTCTCTACACAACATTTAATGATAATGGGAAAATATCCTAGCAATGCTGTGTTGTCAACTTTCCAAACATCTATTTCAAGCTGATCTGGCTGGCAATTTTCTAAACTTTTTTTTCTGAGAGAGCTACCTTCCTAATTTTTCAGATAACCTTGAATTTTTCTTTTAAAAAAATCTCATATTTCAAAATTAAATTGTAGAGCTTTTACTTCAAGTGCAAAGAGTGCTCTACCCTTTCCTCTGCCTTCCCTCACCTCCTGAGTGCAAAAACATGAGAAAGTAGAACCAGATAGGAGGAAGAAGGGATACAAAACCAACCAAAGGCAGAACAAAACCCACAATTTCAAAATTACTTTTCTTGTTTTTATGAGTTTTCTACTGAAAATGCCAAACCCAGTTCTTTTTTGCAAAACAACTTTTAAAGTAATATTAATGAAAATAGTCATTTTTCCTTACAAGTCACATCTGGCCTGAGTAATCCTGAAGGCACCTGACATTAGACGAGCCATGGGACCACTGGCTCAGCAGTGATATTTGTCATTAGTCCAGCAAGAAACCTCAAACTGGCAGAATTTTCATTCTCTGCATACACGAACACACACAGAGTGACCACAGCCTGGAAACTCCCCAAGACGAGAAATGAGCTGAATCCCAGATTTCATTTCAAAGCCAACCTCAGAATTTCCATGGTGCGTTGAGCCCTCCAGCCTTCCATCCAGAAATCAATGAGGTGACATTGGCATGGAATAAAAATAATGTAGTGACGAAACAGAGCCCTAAAGTACTTCACAGTGACATTTTAAAAACTTAATGCCATGTGAAAAAAATGAAGTCAAATGCCCTTTAATCTCCATAACTCTGTAGTGTCACAGTCTAATTAAACCCTCAGCCTTCTGCCGACTTAGAGCTACACCCACTGACAAAAGATGCCTGATGATAGACATTCCTAGGTGACCTCCTCCACCCTGACATCTGTATAAGTGCCCTTAGCTCTAATGAATGCACGTGCTGGAAGAATGACGGGATTTCCTACAAGCTCAAATTCACCCCATAAACTGCAGAGCATTGCTAATGTTTCTGTCTGTCCTGCTAAAATCCCATCCCTGTTGCAGGCAGCGACATCCCTGGATCAGACAGGCAGAAGGAATGAGCTGGACCCCTCGGCTGAAGCTCTGTGCAGTTTCCCTTAATATAAATCTAATGCAGGAATAACGGCAATTTATAACCCAGGCAGCCAGAAAGCAGTGAAATGAAGCAAGCAGGCAGTTAATAGCCTCAACAGCGCTTCTGAGACTGAGATGCAATTTCTGGCCCCAGATGGTGGTTTTGGGAGAGCGATTCCACCTTGCTCACATTCCTGCTGGACGTCATTCCTGCCCCCAGCCCACAGACCTGCATTTCGAGCAGGAAAATCTTTCCTTTGGCCATGGCCTCTTCCTCATCCACCTGAGCAAACCAGGTGCAAGGAGAAATGCTACAGAGTGGGTACCACACTGCTAAAATTCCTGTCCCAGCTTCATCTGGCCCCCTCTCCCCCATGACAGAGCTCAGCACTTTTGGGAACACATCCATCACACAGCTTGACACCATGTCCCCCTCTGTCTCCATCCATGCCTCTGTGCAGTTTAAGAGCTCTGCAAGATAACATTTTAAAGACAGGTAATATTAGTGAGATTATGACTGAAGTAGGCATCTCTCTCCCAAATAACCTTGTCAGTAAGGATTAACTGGTCTTAATGGGCATGATTCCAGCAGGAAACAGCCGTACTTGTTTCAGACAGGAAAGGACAGATTTGTCCTTCTTTCACATATTTACCAGTGAGCATTTCTGTTACTCTGCATTCTCACTTCCAGACCACAAATGCCCCATGTTGTGGTAGACACCATTCAAATGCCATGCATAGAAACCTTAGAAAGAGTAAATAATAATAGTATCTTATTAAAACACCTCAACACAAAGTTTTCACAACCCAGTTTGAGACATTCCCCAGGTTACCCAGCAAACCCAAGATGGACTAGAGAAGATTCTCCTCCTTCAAGCCAGGCCTGCTACAACTACCAGCCCTTCCTGAGGCCAAGCTGCCTTTCCCAGGAGAAGAATACACCCAGCCAGATTGTGTTGCTGTCAAAAACTCAGTCCCCCTGCACCTTTTGGAGGAAGGTCTAGTCTGCAGCAAGCAAAGGCAGGGGCTACAAGACAGCAAAGAGGAAGCAAGGGGGAAAGCTGGCTGGAGATACAGATGGGACCATCAATGTGATCACTCACTGATGGGCACACCAAATGCATCCCTTTCCTATGAATATTTTGGGGTACAGATGGATTTTCAAAGCTGTTTTGGAGGCTTGAGCCCTGTGTTTGTTCTTCAAAGTGAAACTCCACACCTGGCTTGAAAATGAATGTTTCACAGGTAGGTGCTCCCAGCATCCTTCTCTGTGTACATCCTGGGGAAAGCTGGCACTGAGGGGCTGCAGAAGGAAGAAACAGCCCACAACACCCAGCCAGGTCACCTTATTTCCAGGAGAAGGGCCCTGGAACCATGTGCTGGGGCTGGCAAAGAAGGAACCTGTAGCAAGAAAGCAGCAAAGAGCCAACTTCTGTGCTGGCACTACTTAAGCAAGAAGAGAGCATGTATCCACAGGCCATGCTGCTCATGATTTACACCGACATGAATAAGATCAGAACCAGGCCCTGGTGCTTTGTTACAACAGTAAACACAACAGGGAGCTTTGTCTCTCCTCCTCAGGGTATATCCCTACGCCTTTGTGGTACCAGCACAATAAATAATGCATTCCTGGAAAAGGAGATCCAAGCTTTCCATAAACAATTCAGGGTTTCTCCTTTAAAAACCTCTGAAATATATTCTTAATGCCTGAGCCATGTAAGTCATTAGGTTTCTGTCAGTGTGCTCAATACATATGTATGTGCCAGAGACCAGAATCCTGGTGGAGTCTGTACTGCAGGACATCTATAAAAGAAAATTGCAGTTAAAGTGTCCAAAACAATGATCTGTGGGTGGTCCTCTGGTTAGCAGATTGGTTTCTACAGTGCACATATAGCTCTTAGCAGCAAACACCTCCTTGTTTTTGTTTCAGTAGCCTCTGCATGTAAGGAAGAGTTAGTGCACAGAGGATTCACTGCCTACAGATTAGCAGTTCATGTATCTGTGTTGGACAGAGTGTGCAATCCTACCTAGGCAAGTCTGAGAGCTCTAATAGCATTTTCACTCAAAATTGAGCTACTTGTAGACATTTATCATAAAACAACAAAATCTGACACATGTGGTCTCACATGGCATACTGGTTTCCAGGGGAAGCCGAACCAGAACAGGCAGGGTAAAATAGGAAATTAAAACCTCTTTTCCTTAGATTCATGGTGACACCCGTACAGCCAGTGAGATGTTGCCTGTTTGATCTACCAGCTTTGACCACAAACCCAATATGGAGCCTCCTCAGCCTAAGGTTTCTTTGAAACAGCCCATGAAGTACCACCTTGAACATCCCAGTCAGTTTAACCCAAGCAGTGTTGCTCTTCTGCTTTGGAAGGAACAGTTGCATAAATTAAATTGAGATGGAGAGAAGCTAGGGGATGGGGACAGGGAAAGGGTTGTCAGGAAGGTCAGAAACCTTTTAAATTGAGCCCATGAGGGCTCACACATGCCAGGGAGTGCCAGGAGGGAGGGAGAGTGGTTTGACCCACGCATGCTCTCAGCAACACAGCTGACAAATGGCCATAGCATCCCCCAAATCCTCTGCGCACCTGAGTACAACCCAGACTTTTCTGTATGGGAATAAGGTAGGGCAGATTCACCAAGTAATGTTGTCCTGTGTTTCCACATAGAAATATTGCTTTTTACAGGGCTTTAGAAAATTCAGCTGAAATTACAGACTGGCCTCTTGAAGCTTTCTTTCCTGCCTCCATAGGTCTTCGAAGAGTAAAAATTACCTGGGTAAAAATGAACTGATTCTACTTTTTAGTTCACTGTATAGACAGAGATTACTTTAAGCCTCTTGGCTTTAGTTGTTATTTAGTCCACAAGGATCATTGTTGGAATGGACAGTATGGTCAAAAAAGTACAAAATTATGAATATTCTAAAACATTCACTCCAAAGTGAATTAGTTCATAAGCACTTCCAGAGCACATGATATTTCATACTGCAGAATTTGTCTTAAATTTTCCATCTGGGTGTAAATCCTGAAGAAGATGTCACCAGTCAGTTCTGAGAAGTGAGAGTGTCATTAGCATGGTGCTTTAATTGTGTTTTAAATATCATATTAAACAATTTTTTGTACATTTCGTTAGAAGAGTCTTCTTTCATGAGGTGTCCCAAGTCTCATGTCAACTTACTGTGGCTCAGATGTGTACATAAAATCAAATTAGCACATTCCAAACTTCATTTTCACTGAAACACAATCAATTGTAACTTATTTTTGAATCACGCTGCTTTCTCTAATTGTTAGCTCCAGCCTCTGCTGAATAGGTGGTTAAGCAAATTATTCCATCTCACATATGAAAATTGTGCTATTTATGCTGGCAGCTTTCACAGTTACTGATGAGGTTTCTTGAGCTAATGAAATAATGAAAACACAAAACAGATTTACCTTTCTTAATAAGGAAAAAGATAATGAACTAAAATTAAAATTGAAACTCTCACTATACACAGAGTTACTGTAATATCATTTCTGTTTTAAATTAATGCCCAAGCTTTTTTATTTTATTTTTTACATGACAGTGACAAAGCTAGTTAAAAATCCACTTCAACCATGGTAATGTAAAGATGCCATTACCTTATTGCATTTTTTATAATAGAATTATGGGACATACAGTTTTGGTGACTTTTCTGTGTGATTAGTCATGCATAAAAGGGCAACACTTTGGTTAGACTCCGTGCTTGGCTTCACTGAAGGAGAAAGGGGAAGATGGAAGAAAATTGTTTTTGGTCACCTTTGCATCCTTCTATCCCTGCCTTGATGCTGGGCTGGCACCGTCCTGGTGCAAATCTGCAGGGATTTGCCTTGGTGGAGCCCTGCCATGCAAGCCAGGTTCCTCGCTCACCCCCGGCTCTGCTCAGCTTCCCAGGCTGTGCCAGAGACCTGGCTCATGAGGAAGACTTGCCAAGGAGAAAGCACAGCCACGCTGTGCTTCAGAACTCCACCTTCTCAGCCCAGGGCCAAAGCAGGCAGGAAAATTTAATGTGCTTGTGTCACCTGTACAGCAAAGCCTTCTTGCTTCCTCTGGTTTACACACTTTGAGTTTGAAATGGCCTTGCAATATTGTTTTGCTCTCTCCCTCGTGGTCCCCACGGGGAGGCCAAGGACTGGGGCTGTGGGGCTCCAGCAAAGGCTGAGCTGGGGGAGCCGGGAAGGAGCCTGGCCACAGCTGCCTGGGCTGTAACAGGAGATACCCCCTGGCACCACTTCAGAGCTGGAAGCCTGCAAGTATGTGGTCCCTCTGGGTTTGAAATATGTATTTCTAGAGCTTAGCACCATTGGTTTTCATTGCAGAGAGATTTTGGCTGGGAATACGAAATCTAACAAATTTGATATGGGGCAACTGTCAGGATGTATCGGTATTTCTGTCAAATAACCTGCACAGCAGGTCCAGGAGATGCTCCATGTGCCCATGACATGTCTTTGGAGTCTTGCAGGGTTACCAGCTGGATCCTGAATTCATTCCTCAAACCCTGTCAGTGAAGTTTTCTAGAGGAAGAACAAGGAAGAAGAGCAACAGCAGAGCCCAATGCTGAGGGATCTGGCTGCCCAAGGATCCCAGAGCTGGCACATCACGCAGTGCCCCTGCTTTTCTGTGTTAGGAAACTGCTGCTAAAGCCCTTCAGGCTCCCACTCCCTCACTGAGCTCCCAGCTCATACATCCCTTCTCCATGCTGCAGCACCCACTTTCGTCCTTAACCTAAAATAATTATACATTTCTGTCAATAAATACCATGCCATGAATTAGCAGGCTTGCTGGCTCTCTGCCTGCCAGTGCAGGAGGAAATGGCCTCATAAATATTTGTGCAAGACATCAATAAATTTGAAGTGTTGACTCGAGTACTCAGCTTCCCTATCTGAGACCCGGAGCAGAGCTTCCGGAGTTCACGTGTTTCTGCCGCGAGAGGCCAGCGCTGGAGGCCAGCGATATCCCCAAGATGCTGAAACTGGAGATGCAGAGAGAAACCCCATATAAACTCCTTTGCAAAGTCCCTTCATGCTACTGATCCAGGTGGAAAAGGTCCTTGCAATTCAGACAGGGGAGGTTTTAAGAAAGAAGGTGTTTCCTTGCCCAGGGCTGCTCCTCCCTTTTTTTTTCTGATTTCCCAATTTTTACTGTTTATTACTACAGAAAAACCATTGTTGTAGAGCTTCACATGGCCAGTGGGCTGGGCAACCCCCTCCAGCAAAGCTGCTTTAGGCTGTGCACATGCACCAGAGGAGGCTGGGTCATTGTGAGACTGCTTCATGCTATACAGCTTCAGAACAAAGGGACATCGGTGTCAGGAGCCCTCTGTGTGCTTTTAAGATCAGAATAATTTAATCTGGGTTAAAAGTACTATTTTGACCTGTTCTACTTTCATAATGTTTAAATGGCATCACTCCAGACTGTGGGCTATTTTGCTGCCATTGGGGAGTATACTACTCCCTGGCCTGGCATATTTAGAAGCCTTTTGACTTCAGTACTGACTTGTCCAGGTTTGCAAGACTTTTTTTGGGAAGAATGACTCCTTTATGTAATGCCCACACACTTGCATTACTGCTGGATGCTCTTCTCCAGACAAATACAGTTTTCACCAAGAGCAGAAAATGGGACCAAAGCATTACATAAATTTGTTTTTTCTCTCTGCTCTGTGTCCATGGTGAATGCACACACATGGACTGATCTGGGGAGCATGCCCCTCTGAACAGCTCCGTTCTGGTTCTCAGGAGATTGTCCAAGTGGTTTACTGAGCCTTTCACTTCTTGTAAATCTAATATTTGGGGGTCTTGTCTGAAAATGCTCTCTTGCTACTCATGAAAATGTAAGTGTTAGAGGAAAAAAAGACTCTGAGGATGTAAGGAGAAAAGGTGAGGGTCAGGAGTTTTCCCCGGCTCTGTGTGGGGCTCCTCTCTTCTACCCCAAGAGATGAGCAGCAGCCAACAGCTCCATTCTAATGAAATGGTGTTGATTGGAAAGACGAGAGTGATATTTTGTTCTTACACAGGCAACAGGCTCTCCTATATTCTCAGTCTGTGAGGTCTCAGATTGTGATTACTAATTAGAAATAGCTGTGAAAAAACCACGTGTGCAGAACTTGGATTCGAGGGTGGAGCAGATGTACAAGGAAGGTGCTCTCTGCCTCACTTTATCTGGTGTTCCCAGCTCACTGTCTAGACTCAGCCCTCCTGGGAAGAAAGAAGGCAAAAAGGCTCAAGGAAGAAAAAGAAATAATGAAACTCAAGCTAGCAATTGTCAGAGTTGCAATAATGCTAAATTCCATCCTTATTATCCAGGCTACTCAGGAAACCATTTTACAAGGCTTAGAAGACATCTGGGGCTGAAGTCAAAAGAGATATTTCTTATGCCCTCACATTTCCAGGTTTGCTAAAACAATTGCTTTATCTCTTAAGTTCCCATGTGTTAAGATGGTTACTGGAACACAGCGCTGGAGAGACTCCCCTCGAGCTCCCCACGCCATGGATCAGCAGTGGCACAGCCAGACATCATCCAAGGCACCATTTCCTGGGGACCAGGGTGGTTCAGTGCCCAGCCTGCTCCCCGCAGTGCCTGGGGCTGCTCCAGCAGCTCGTGCTGCTGCTGCTCCCGCCAGCGCACAGCCACCGCTCCTGCCAACGCAACATTCCTGTGTGACGGGGTTCCCAGGCACACACTGGTTCTGTGGTCACGGATTGTTCACAGTTTGGTGTTTTCCCCAGTCCAGCCTGGCATCCCCGGCTTCTGAGCTGGAATTTGCCATTTGGCTGCATCCAGGAGCTCAGCACCATGACCCTTCTTCCCTGTTGGGGCCTGGCTGCAGATTATTCTTTCCATGTTCTTTTCAATGCAAGAAAAAGCACTTTCCCCCCCACCCTGCTGGAGGGAAACCAAGAAGCAGGACAAGAATTCTTCTAAATTTTGGGGGGTCTTTTTGCTTTTTTGCAAGAGGACAAGGGCTGGCACGCAGCAACTGGACTTTTTCCCCAAGTTCTGCTTCATGAAATGGATATTTTAGAGAAAAGACAAAGCACTGCTGGTGAACTAGCCCCTGAGGAGGCTGCAGAGCTACTGTTTGGGTAGGTGTGTGTACATCAGTTGGGTTCACCTCATTCTGAGTATTTCACCATCTTCATCGGCAAGAGATTCAAGCTCAACCGCACCAGTCAGTCCTCCTGCCTTTAAAACAGGAATCTTTATGTCCTTGTCCAGATAAACATTACAACAAATTGGAAAGCTAGAGCAAAATTACAACTGTAATAAAATCAGCTTAATACAACTGCTGAAATATTTGCTACAGTGAAAGAAGGCATGGGAGTACTCCCAAAAATAATTTGCCTTAAATCTGCAAACTGCTATCAAGCATCCCCAAATTATTCAGAGAAGATGGAAAGAAGACAGCATTTCTTTTGTTTACTGTCACACCTGCTTGTCCTGGTTACTATCTACTTCCTTCCTTACTTTGGTTTTCTTTCCCTTGTAAAATATTTTTATTTTGTTTTCTTAAGAAAAGCAATGTTGCAGAACAGTAACATTCATGTATGGAGGGAGAACTGCTGACTAAGGGGATTTATGCTGGCAACATTACACACAAAAGTTATTTTTCATAGGGAAAAATGTATGCCACACTTTCTTGGCCATGGGAGATCACTCTCCTGACAGAGAATCTGTTCAGCCGAGCTGATGGGAAAGACTCTCATTACCAGTTTGGGGTTACTGGCACCGCACCTGCAGCAGCTTTCTGGAGTTCACAACTTGAAGCCCAGTGCCAGACCACAGAAAAAGGCAGAAAAGGGAAAGAACAGCCAGATATTATGTCTAACTATCGTGACTCACTAGGGCTCCTATTCTCAATTTGCTGTGACCTTTAGAGAAGTGGAGCTGATACTGAGCAAACAATGCAGCTCCCTGCTCTCTGGGAAGCCCCAGCTCCTGCCCTGCGCCTCTCTCTGAGCAGTTTGCCCAACACTGCCAGCCACACACCCCACCCAGCCCGACTGGAAGGGCTGGGATGACGCACCAAGTCAGTTTGATTTGTGGCATCTCCCTGAGTAAGATGTGCAAAATAAAGACAGATGGCAATGGATAAAGTCCAGTGACTGCGAGGCTGCTATTAGCAATAGCTCCCACACTGTGTGGAGTGCCCTCAAATGAACTTGCCTGTGCCCCCAAGCCCCTGGTAACACACAGAGATACTGCAGCCCATCTTTTAGTAAGAACTTCTGTGCCTTTTACCATTTTACCATCTTGTTTTGCTTTATACTTTTTTCCCAATCTCCTGACTTTTTCTAAAAAGCCACCTCCTTCACACAGCTGTTCCTGCAGCCATCACTGTCCAAGTTAGTGGTGGTACCTTGGCCAAGCAGGGAGATTTCTTACCTCCAGGGTCTGTGTGGGAAACCTCCTTCCAAATCCAGGCTTCAAAAAGCCATTGGAGCTGCAATGTTTTCCATGTGTTCCCATCATGAAGCACTAAAATGCTATTTCCTCAAAATCATTTACTCACAGGATTTTTGCAGCATCACCAAACCACACTGAACCTCAGCAGAAGGATCCAGGTGATAATCCAGGCACCTTTCTGCCCTGGTGGAAGTTTGGCTTCTGTCTTTATTCTTCATGTTACCTCTGAGTTCAGATGCCTGAGGTTTGCAGTTGACATGAATGTTGTTACATCCAAAATAAATGCAGGCACATTATTGTTTTCTGGTGCCTTTTTTCCTCAGATTTATCAATAGAAATGGATCACTGGTGGTCTCTTCCAGAAATTAAATTAAGAGGCAGAAATAACCAAAAAACTAAAACCAATTTGGGGTAGCATTTTTACAAGGAACCTCTGCAGTTTTGGAGCCTCCATGTTATTTTCCATAGTAATTTCCTCTGCCTTGGATTCAGTTCAGCTTTGAAGAAGAATCCTGCCTTGCTTACATGCCTTTGCAATCGCTCCTTTCAGCCTTCAAAGGTCATCTCACCACCGGGTATATGGCAAGGAGAAAACTGGGATGATTTCATTTAATGATAAAATCTGAGCCTTTTATGAAAAAAAATTGGAAATGAATGATACAATGAGAATAATAGCCTTCATAGGGTTTAGTCTGATAATTATTAGTGTGGAAGACATGATAAAGGAAATTCCACACATCTCTTTCAAAGTCCAGTGGAGAACAACCTGGGTCTGCCCAAGTCAGCTCCCCAGCCCAGCAGAGGCTCAGTTAGAGCCTCTGGTAGCCTAACTAGCAGATTTCCAAGTCAGTCTGGTGAAACCAAAGAATTTCCTCATATGTGCAAACATACCTGATGAATGGCATAATCCCAACGAACACACATTAGGTCAGTTAAAATATTCCAGTGTATTGATATTAAGTCCACAGCTCAGACCCAAGATCAAGTTCTCATTTGTCTGAGCAGCAGAGTATTTAAATACTTAATTCAAATATAAAGACTTTTGGCTTATACACAGGAGGGGGGGGAAAATTCAAGGAACAAAAGTTTTCCTTGTAGCATGCACAGCGCTGATTCCCAAACCTTGGCAGCCACAGCACGGCACAGACATGGCAAACGCCTGGCCAAGACAAATCTATAAAATTTGCACTGTACATGCAACCCTTCCATGCATGAAAGTCTAATAAGCCCAGATACTTTCTGCTTCTTCAAACAGTCAAGCTACAGAGGTTTCCCTATGGATTCTAACAGGGCCAGAAGCATGGAGACTTTATTATGTAACAACCCACATTATTTAGTGAAAATCTGGAATGCGCTTTATTAGTTGGGCCTTTGTTTGGTCAGGAAATACCTCCAGACAAATGTGATGACACAGGCATTTTTAATTTGACACTTCACATTCATAGCAAATTAGTTGATTTTAGGTGTTATTCCCTCCAATAAAAGCGACAGGCTGCAAGGTTAGCAGTTTCCCTCAGAAGCTCTTGATGACATTATAGACACACACAGAAAGCACGAGCACATCAGAACGAATTAAGATCACCTCTCTTTGCCTATAATCTGAAACACTCCATGTGGTCTCTCTTAGCACCAGTCCCAAATGCCAGTGCTCTGGAACAGCATGTGCAAGTGGTTGGAGGTAAGGGGAGGAGAGGTCAAATTCTGTGTGCTCCGTACAATCAAATTTGTGGTATTAAACCAACAATTACCAGTGAAGTGGTGAGTGAAAAACAAACGTCCTATCTATTACCCAATTTCAAATGCCAGTGCGATGCCCGCAGGACTCTCAGTCCTCAGTTATTTTTTTGACATACTTGGTAACGTGTCAAGTCTTAATCCTTGCTTTCAAATGGAGTTGGATTTTTCCATTTGTGAGCTCGAATTCATTTTCATTTCAGAGCAGACTTAGAAAAAGGCCAGTTAGGCTGCTGCTGGAGTATAATTTGAGGATGTATTCCTCTGTGGATTACACTTCTGCTTAGGATAAATAGGAAAAAATGTAGGAGAAATGATGTTAAATGCAAAATATTTAATCTTGACTGAATATCACTGAAGCAGCTCAATGAAGACCCAAAGGAAACACTGGTAAAGAAAAAGAAAGAGGGAAAAAAAATGCAATCCTAGTTTTCTTACAGTGAGGATTAGGAACTGAAATGTGGCCAGCATAGGGACATGCACTATTGCGAGACTTCAGTCCAGATAATGAAAGGAAAAATAGAGATTATGTAGAGGTGGGTAATAAAAGAGGTCGCAGTGGTGAGTGTGCAGCGGCAGGGGTTTTGGCTGGCGGTTTAATGACTGAGGTGCAGATCTGCCAAGCGGCGCTGAGCAGGACTGACGGAGCTCCTGGGGTTTGCTGAAGAGGGGCAGCACCAGCGGAGGTCTGCAGGCTGCAAGGATGAGTGGGTGGGAGCCCTGTGCTGGAGCTGCTGCTCCATCCATCAGCGCTGAGGGATGCACCGACACCTTCCCGGGGAGTGCGGATTCCGGGTGTTTGTGCACTCGGGCACCCTGCAGCCCTCCTCGGCTGCACAGGGCTGGTTTATGGCCAGGCAATGAGGTACGGCTGGGATTTTGAGGAATACCAGGTGTGTGCCGATTTCCATGTTGGGAAAGCCTCCAGCCCCTGTGCCTGGCTGGCCGGGTGGGTGGCCCCTCACCTGCCACGGGCATCCCCGGGAGAGCAGGGGTCCCTCACCTGAGCAGTGACCTCAGCCAAAGGCCACCAACAGCCTTCGGTGTGACAGCGCGAGGAGCCAGCAAAGAGGAGGAGGAGGAGGGCAGGGCTCCACATGCAAAACCAGGTTTTGTCTCCCAAAACCAGGAGCTGCAGATTTTAATCTCTTCCCATCTCTTAATGAGGCTCAGAGCTTCCACATGATGTTTTTTCCCCAAGCTTCTCTGAAGCTGGGCACGTAAAACTGTCAGTGAAACTCAGGTTTCAGCACATGAGGAATAATATGGCTGCTTTCTACACAGGTATTTGAGAAGGACTCCCACAGCCAGGTGCATTTCTGCATAGTGGCTTTGTGTGCTGTTGCTGCAAACACTTCAGTGGGGACTGGACGGAGGTGAAAAATTTGAGACTTTTTTTCTTCAGGTCAAGTGAATCCAGGCTGTGTTTGTAATGCAGTTTCAAACTGTTGGATAGTCCCATGCCCTAGCAAGTGTAATGTCCTTTCAAAATTCTTTCCAATCCCAAAGAGGTAATCCCACAATGAAAACACCTCCTCACTAGCAAGGCACGCTTCCTTGGAAGCCACCTCAGCAGGCGAGGCAGGGGTGGTTTGCAGATCCTTTTCTTCAGCTCTCTGAGGTGCAGGGTCTGCAGGTCAGCCAGGTGTGAGTGAGCAGTTAGCATCCTCTCCCCTGCCTTCTGCTAGTCAAGGCTAAAATACAGGAAATCCTATTTGTGCATATTTTTTCCCCAGCTCCAGATGAATAACTTTCCTTTTGAAAGCAAGAAGAAGCACCAGATGTATGTGCATACCTGCCCTGCTGTCTGTCTCACCCCTTTGCCACCACCAGCATGCAGTGAGCACTCTGTTGAATTTGTCTGCCCTGATGTGTTTTAAGCCCACATTTAATTGCAGAGAAACCCTCTTTACTGAAGAGTCAGAGGAGACTCTTTCTTTGTGTTTCTTTTTGCTCAGAAGGGGCTGAAGCAGCAATCTTGACTTAAAGGCTGACTCTGATTGGAAAATAAACAACTATAAAGTACAATAAATCCCATTGAAGAGCCCAGTCAAAACATCCCAATGAACAGCTAATGCTCCACTAACCAGCTCCAGATGTCACAGCCTTGTCTGGCACTAATTGGTTGACTGGAGAGTCAGTAACTGTGTAACCTGGAGGAAATCTCTACTTCTTGCACTCGAGATGAGTTCCTAAGACAGAAAATAGTTTTGTTTTGTTGTGTTTCCTAATTTCCAAACTGCAGAGGAGTCACAGGCACCTGCCGATATCTTCCCAGTGGCAGGACACCATCCAATTTTAGGGTCCCTAAGGCACCTCACAAAATTTTTCTCGAGAGCATGGAGCTGCCTTTCATGTCTGATGTTACTCCATTCCCAAGCTTTTCTGGGTTTATTTGTTTAACCGGAGGACATGCCCCAGCAGATTGCAGCTAAATTCTTAGATAAAGGTAGTTGCAAATTCCATCTGGCAGTGTCTGAAGCATCAAAAAACCCCAAAAAAACTTCAACCAAAATCAAATCAAAACCAAACAAACAAAATCCCAAAGAAAGCAATTGCTTCCAATTATTATTAAAATACATAAAATCAGAAAACTGGAAATGAGTTGGGAAATAGAAAATAATTTTTTTAAAAAATAAGATGAGCCTACTGCATCCCAGTTCCTACAGGCTGGAAATTCCATGTCTGCCTGCATGACTGCATTGGTGAGGGACATACAAAGTGACTGACTAGGATTTTCCAATGGGCTTTTTTAGGTATATTTGACAGGATCCTATTGTATATTCTGTGTAGTATTACAAAAAGCAACATGTGCCTGGAAGTACTTTCTCTGTTTTGCCAAAAAGTACCATGATTCTGCACACATTCATTTATGTTGTTTAACTTCAAGCAAAGATGTCCCACTGGCTTCTGAGACTTCCATGACATTAAGAATTGCTAGTCATAATTAATTCTTGGGATTCTGGTCATATTCTGAGCACATGGGAGGAAGGACTGTGAAAGACCTTTCTAGAAAGCTAATTAATAAGTTTCTGTTAAAAAAAATACTCTTCATATTCCTTATTATTTTAGATTAATCTGTAATAATAGTTTTATCTCTAATTAAAAAAATCAGATTACATTAATTTTAATAAACGTTTCCCTTAGTGTCACTGACATGCTGTTCATACTTTGTAAGAGCATTTTAGAACTACAGAAATTTGCACACCAAAACCTGATGTTGAGCTTCTCCTCACTTACATATAACTGATTGTTTTTTTAGTGCTTGAAAAAATACCCAAAAAACCAGTCTCTAACCTGTTTCTTAAGTGTAACCTCTTTCTTAAGTGTCAGAACCATTTTTCTGTAGAGTACTGTGCACTGGAGCATCTGTTTGGACACGTCCAGCCATATCTTTCACTCCTGATCTGCAAGGGAATAACACAGGATTTGAAATACAGTAGACACTTGTGCAAAGCATGAACAATGAAAATTACATCCAGCCCTTAATCCAGGGGATTCTGCGCTGAGCTCAGCCTCCGTGGGTATACATATCCATTCTGCATTTAGTTCCACATATTCCAAGACTGGATGTTTCCCTGTAAGAGTCACATGGGAGCAAAAGTGGGATTAAGTGGCTTTCTCTCCATGTTTTGCTATTAGCATTACACATGTAATATGCAGGCACATGGGCAACTGTGCTGCACAATGGTCAGCGATGAAATTAATTTCTTCCAAGATACCAGAAGGTTTCACATGTCATATATCATCTTAATTTTGTTCATGGCCTTGGGAGAGAATGGATGGAAAAGAGGCAGGAGGTTAATCATACACCACACATTCAGATTCAGAAAAACTTTGATAAATCTTCCTCCTTCAAGCCTGAGTGAAGGACTGTTTCCTGCCAACAGGGAGTGCAAAACGGGCTCCTTCACCAAATTTCTCCCTTCATGCTTTTAAATCTGCAAGAAGGTGACCTGGTTTTGGCAATGGTGACACAACAAAGGATTCCTCTGGGTGCTCTCTCTGGCTGCTGAATTTGTATCAACATAAATAAACCCCCCTTGCTGGTACGCAGCAGCACCTCTTAGGTGCAAGGACCACCTTGTCTACCTGGTCTATAATTTGGCTCCAGGCTGCTACTTCTCACCAGCAGGAGTAAGATCTGTAGCTAAAAAGAATTTTTTAATAAATGTAATGCATGAAAGTACCAAATTTAAGTAGACAGATATTGAACTGGTCGCTATTTTCTGTTCAGTTCTCTTCTGTTCAAAAATTCCTACAAAGAACTTGTGGGATGTTAGAAAGAAAATGCCTATGGAAGTTAAATTTCTGTTTCCATCGAGCAGAGTTAATTAGTTATAAATTCTGAAACAGATTTTTTTATACCTATGCAGAGCATCAATGCTTATTGACATTCAACATTAAGTGTCTCTGTTTATCACTAACCACTTCAGAGTACTAAAGCACATCTTTAAAAACCAGCCTTTGACTTTGGCAGCAAAGTTGTCTGTTAAAAGAAACTGTTAACATTCAGTTGAGTGGCATTTGGTAGAGAACTGGCAAAGTAAACTCAAGGGTTAATGAAAGTAAATGAGATAATCCTCATTGATCCCCCATAATCCCCATGGTCTGAGTGCAACTGTCAATCATCGGGAGAGACTTTTTCCTAATCTATCCCTCTCTGAATAAGTCACTCCAAACTGACTATACTTTATACACAGACATGTATTCAAACATACAAACAGACACTCTGAACATATAACAAAAAACTTAGCACAATAAATCCCAAAATGAAGGGGGAAATAAAGCATAGCTAAAATACAGTGCATAAATTTATGAAATAGAAAGTTTCTTTTACTAGCTAAAACATATTCCAGCTGTCTGTTCTTACTAACTCACTGTTTCCCATGTAAGCTGGTAGCGACTAATGAATCTATTAAATCCCCCTTCTGTAAAGGAGGAAAGACTGTTCCCATAAAAAAAGAACTTACTGTTTAACAGATTGACCTAAGACAAATATGGTCTGGAACATAAAAGAAATTATTTTGTTACGTTTCAGAGAACTGCTGAGATTAATAATGTATTAAATCAAATTATGCCGTATCTGAGGCTCAGAGGATGTTGCAGGAGGAGCAGGCTGTGCAAGGGAAGGGCAGGGAGAGCTGTGCCCATGGCTTGTCCTGGCTGCTTTCGGGCACTGCTGTGGCCCTTCTTCAGCAGTACCAACCCCACCGAGGCTGTCCCTTCCTTTGGGAACCACATCACTGCAGGGCTACCCCACATTTCCATGGGGTCTGGACACTTGTGGTATCTGCAGAGCCTGAGTTCATCACTCACTTTCCCGAGTGAGTGATGACAAAGACAGTCTGAGGCACCAGACTCTTTCCTTAACTCTCCTTTCACTTTGGTCCTTAAACACTCGAGGAGTTCTGTGCTCCTCCTGCATGGGCACAACCAGGGAGGGATGCAGAAGGACAGGCACCCGGTGTGCACTCCCAGAGCCAGGGAAGGAACTGGCTCAGGAGACTGTGATCGGGAGAGGTGAACACATCTGGACTATGAGGGCATCAGTTCTGTAGTCCAGATTTCCCTCAAAAGCTGAGCTGTAAATCCATGCTTTGTTTTGTGAGAAATTCATCCAAGATGCCCAGTGCATAGACACTGTTAATTGCAGCATTTATAAGTCCCTGCTTATTCTGGTAAATTGCCATCTAATACTTTGGAACTGGAATTCCTGATAGTGTAGACATGGCACTTAGGGACATGCTTTAGTGGTGGGCTTGGCAGTATTACATTTACAGTTGGACTCAATATTAAGGGTCTTTCCAACCTAAATGATTCTCTGTTTCTATACCGTAGCAGTCACTTACAGAGAAACTCTTCGGCATTTAGAAGAAAGACAGTCTTTCTACAGAGCATTCAGACCCACCTGTAATAACGTTACTGCATTCTGCAGCAGAAAAGGAAATTGTCTGTCAGAGACTTGAGACAGAAATGCTTCACACCGCCCAAAGGTACCTCTTGATAACACCGTGCAACAGCCATTTTCCTCCTGTAAACACTCAGAGCCACCACCTCTAACCTGAGGCTGAGTTGGAAATAAATGCCCCACTCTCAGGTTTAAAGAAAAACCAGCTTGGTAGCCATTTGGCCTGCAGCCAGGATTAAAGCGTTAACTCAATGTCTGTCAACCTGTCACTTAAACATTTACAAAACTACTGACCACTTCTATTAAAAGGCCATTAAACCAGGATTAAGCTTTTCCAGGGTTAAGCTGATGTAAAAATGCAAGGAATGTCACACCAAGGGCAGCTCATTTTATTTGTATTGTAAACAGGCAGAAGTTGGAGGATAAAATGTTACATGTTTATTAAATATGGGGGTATACCCCTGCTTTGCATTTTCTCTTCATTCAGCTTCCTAAACACAGATCCCATTACTCAGGCTCTGATAGGTGCAGAGCACAGCATAGTGAACATGGAAACATCCAACTGCCTTAAAACCAGCCCTGGATGCACCAGAACAGGTTGGGGTAGCTTCACCCAGAGGAGGGATGTGATACAGAGTCTGGCCATAGTGCTGGCAATAGCCATGAATATGAACACAGCTTTTAGTTAATGTGTCATGTCATAGTCAGACACAAATTAAAAAAGGAGAGTTTTATCAAAAGCAAGAGCGTATTTTGAGCAGTCTGTGGATTCATTTTGTAAAAGCAATAAGGTCCACCAAGGGGTACCAAGAACTTCAGTGGAACTCCCTGCAAGCTCAGCTCGACAGGTGCCGTGGTGGGACATGTGAGGTTGCTCTGTTTTCTTCCCATTTCTTATCACTTGGCAGCCCTTGGCAGGGATGGGGTGCAAGGCTGGATGGGCTGATCTGCTCTGTCTGTTTGCATCTGCCACATAATTAGCTCTGAATAAAAGTGTGCTGGCCTGTCTGAACATCAGTGCAGAGACATGACTCACAGAAATATTGGCCTTTATTTATTAACTACTATCCTGCAAAATTTCAAACTGTATAAGCCATTGAGCAAGTCTGCCTACATAAGTATTACAGAATT
The DNA here is from genome assembly GCA_013400915.1 of Pardalotus punctatus. NCBI lineage: Eukaryota > Metazoa > Chordata > Aves > Passeriformes > Pardalotidae > Pardalotus > Pardalotus punctatus. Next base: position 278,926 of record VZTX01020031.1, on the reverse strand, counting down.
GGCCATCCCCAATGAGGGAGGTGCACACATTAAATGAGATTTCTCCCCTTCCCCATAGCCCTCCCTCCATCTAGCCTGTTATCTTTATGAAATACAATTTTGCTTTCAGGAAGTATCTATGACACTTCCATCTGAAGCAGTGCTTCCAGTATTTACAGATATCAAAGAACTGGTCTTAATTTCATCTGATACTTTAAAAAGCCTTTTATTCTAAAATAAATTATTGAAATGTGGCATTGGCAAAATGGGTTGCTCCAGTAATGGATTTACTGTGGTGGTGCAATCAATTTCAGAGATTGGATTTCAGCATAGAAACTATTCATCACTCTCCATGTCAAGGCAAGGTTTACCTTCACACTGCGGTCACCCACTGAAGCTTATGGATACCAAGGGCAGAGGAGGATCCATTGGAGGAAAACCCTTACTGTTGCTTTTTTTCGTTGTTGCTGAGGCCGGAGTTTGGAGTTTTGACAGTTACAGCAGCTCCAGAGCATCACGGTGCCACCCAGGGGGATGCAGACGGACTCACACCTATGCCACAGCAGATGTGCTTAAATATTCTATTTATCTACTCTGCTGTGGCTCAAATGCAGACTTTGCTACATGAGTTTTCCCACTTCTCTGTCTTATTTCAGGATCAGCAGAGCTTTTCATTAGGTAAAATCCTTCAGGGATAGGGAATACAATGGTTTTAATAGGAATGATGGGGAAACACCTGCAGTGGTACGAATTCTTCCCATCCTGTAACACTGAGCACTCGGCACAACTGATGCCAATGGGGGTAAAGGGGAGAGGGGTTGTGACATGAACCATCCCCCCTTACACCTGCACTGACCCTCTCTTTCACATCTGATGTTTTTCACAAGCTGGAGACCCCAACCACTGCAGGTACACCTGCCCTGCTACAGTTGGAAATGGATCTCCAGAACCTCTACAGTGAAGGAGGAGGTTGAGAACACAAGCAGTTTAGTCCTGGAGGTCAGCAAAGACAGGATTTTTCTCCATTTATTTTTGCTCCGTAGAGGCCCATGTGCCTTTATTAGCATAAATACATATTCACACTGTCATTAGTACCTCCTCTTACTCCCTCCTGGTAGAGCCCCTTCAGTCCTGCAGGGGCTACAACTCAGAGAGGCTCTGCAAAGCACCAGAAAACACAGCTTGTCTGGGGTGTCCTGAGCTATCAGTGGCAGGAACAAATAGCATATCTAAGCCTTGTGACACAAAAAAATGAAATCTTTTTTCCCATTCTCATCTCTAATGAACCTTGCTCTTCATTCCTAGAAAGCAAAGGTGGCTCCATAAATCAAAAAGTCTGTGGATTTGGGGTTTTACATTAACACCTTCAATTTGTGCTTTGCTGTGACCTCTTGGATTGGGGTGAACCATTCTACTGTGCTGGGAAATGGCAGCTCTAGAGCCAAATTTAGCACCTAGAAAATTTCCCTTGGCTCCCAGATGCCCCTATTTTAAACCTGACTCCCTTCTTAAAGACAAAGTCATATCTACATTTGGTTTCAGGTGTTACATACAATAATTTAAGAAGTTAAGTCAGGACCAAGCAAGTCTCTGACTATGAAGGGGGTGGGAAAATATTATTTGGAGCCAGAATTGCAGCTTTCTTGGCTATGATCTGTCTACCAATCTCAGCTCTGCTTTTAGTCTTTCACTGACTTTCTTAAGTACTACAAATGATGGAGTTTTGCTCAGCTGGAGAGTCACCATCAATAAATACAGCTGGATTGGAATAACTAATGAAGGGTGAAAAACTGGGCTTGTTATAGTTATTTATAATGCCTCTTAAGACAGTTAAAAGTAACTGAAAAGTCTCTGGAGTTTTAAATCTTTCTTCTCACTCCACTTCACTACTTGCACTCCTTCTTTTCCTGTTTTTTCATATGAAATATGGCCTATCCTGGAAGTTTATTTTAAAAATCAAAACTCTGAAGAAACTCACAAAAGGCACTTTGCAATGGCTAAGACAGAGTGAGCCTTGGCAAGAAAACTTCTGCTGACGTCCCCGTGATGCCTGCAAAGGAAGGGCTCCTGGAAGGGCACAGATGCCAGGGAGAGCCAGCTCTAACTTTGGTCACAGCAAAATGGTGCTTAAGGTTCCTTTAGGGACATCATTAAGGGTCTCCAGCAATGCCACATTTAAATGCACAAATCCTTCATCCATCCGTGGCTGAGCCTCTGCTTCTCTTACTGTGGGGTCTGCCTGCAGCCTCAGCAAGCGGTAGGTAACTCGGTTCTTACCTTTTTAGTCCTCTGTCTCTGTTCAGAGCTCTTGATTTTGCTCAGGGATGAGATGAGGCTGCTCTGCCTGTGCCATAAACTCAGTATTTTCCACCTGTGGTAACCACACTTGGGACACTGTAAAAACCAGGCTCCTGGGGTGCTGCACCTTCTGCTACCCAGCGCTAACCAGAGCAGATCTACATAACTCAGTGGTCACCAACACTAGTGTATCTTCTTTGTGAGTGCTTTAGGAATGGCAGGTGATGGAAAGCTTCAGGAAGAAGCAACACTGAAGGGGGATGAAACTATACTGTAAATTAGACTTTTTCTCAGAATTTCCAAATTTTGAATTTCAAATTTTCAAACCAGCAGTAACTGCAGTGATGAATGAAGAATTGCTTTATTAACGTTCCAGAACTCCTCACTGCTCAGATAACATGTAAGGAATCCAAGTCTGCTAAAAAAAACTAATCTATTCCCAAGTCCAACCATCATGTTCTAAAAACCTGTTCCTGCAATTATATTGTGTTTTTTATCTTAGGAATATCAGTGGACTGGAAATAAATTAAATCCAGAACATTCTTGCAGCCTTCTTAATCCACTGTAAAAAGGGAAAAAAGGGATACAACCAGATTCAGCATGCAGAAACATGTAGAAAGCCTAGTTAGTGACAGCTGGAGTACAGGACACTGAAGTTATAAGTGCTGTATTATATATATTAGAGAAAAGTAGAATTAATCACTCTCCAAGGAACCTCTAAGAGCCATGGATCTGAGATCTGACTCTGGTATTCCTTGGGATCTCACAGCCCTTATACCTGGTTCATCTGTAAAGAGATATCTCAGATCTCCCCTCGATGAGCCAGCAGTGCCTCCTGCTGTACTCCAGCCTGCATTTATTCCCAGGCTCCCAGCTCTGTCAGGTTTCAGCTACCAATGAAGCTACTGTGGGCATTTTGAGAGCTGCGATGAGTAATGGCAGATGTGTCTAACTGGCCTCAACACCTCTGGAAACATCAGTCTGTGTCATGGGAATACACCCTGCCCAGCCCAGCGTGGGACGACAGGGAGCTGCGCAGTCTGTGAGGCAGCCTGGAATACCCAAGAGATGTTTTGCTCATAAACCAGCTTTTAACACATTTCTGAGTGTGTTTGAGTACCACAGCACACCAGGGCTAATCTGTGGAACTGAGAGGGTTTCAGCCTACTCAGCCATGCTCCCTCCTCTTGCTTTTACACATTTCAGCACTAATCTGCAGGAAGCCCTGCCGCAGTACCTCGACCTTCTGCTGAACAGGCTTTCGCTTGTGCTGACCCATGACAAACCATCACAGTTGGGGAATGTGACTGGATCACAGCCCACGTGAATGCCAAGTCTGGCTTAATCCAAAAACATCAGAAAAAGGAACTTGGGGTCAATCTCACTTAAGGAATGTGCCAAACTTCCTGGAGGTCACAGCGAGAGAACAAGCCCAATGTTTCACCTCTGAAGCTGAGAGATGGAGAGGTCTTAAATCCTTTTGAGTCATCAGCCTGCAAAGCAGGTAGAGTGGCAAAACAAAAGAGGGGCTTGTCTCTACTCTGGGCTGTAACTGGGAGTCTTTCACTGGAGAGGGTTCTTCCTCCCCCTCGGGGTGGTTTTCTGCATATCAGGTAGAAAATCTCCTTGAAAAACAGCAAGTCAAATCTTTCAAAACAATCATTATGATAACAAAGAAGAATAAGACTACTCTGCTGCCACAGCTTCTACCCAAAAAGTTTCTGAAGGCTTTGCAGAAGCTGTTTATTGAACCTCAGTGGCTCTAGGGAGGAGCATCAACATCAAGCTCCTCCGCATTCTGCTGTAGCCATTCCTCACAGCAGTTGGCAGAGCTCTGCCAGTGAGATGGCTCCAACGAGAGAATGTGGAGCAGCCTGCCACCCTTTCCTCCCCAGGGCTACCCTAATCCTAAAAACATGCTCTCAGTAATTGACATTCGTTCAGATGATGGCTCTGCTGAAAAGGGTGTCTGTCAGTCTGTCCCACTCTCACACCATTTGAATCAGTCCTGTTTGCTGACTTTAGACACTGGGGCCAAGTAATGTCTGCAAAGCAGTCCAAGATCTTGGATTCAAGGATGCCATGGGTGCAAGATAAACTCTTTTTATTCCCAGGCAAGTTTTAGACTACCATTAATTTTCATAGCACATCTGGCACACATCTATGTTTTATATTCAAAGAAACGGAGGCAGAAGAATTTCTAAAGATGACCAAATGAAACTGTAGGAGTGCCAGACAACCCTTCAATGACCTCTTCCATTACAAAAATCCCTTTACATTAATTTCCCATTAAGGATTGAGAAATATCCTAACACTCCAACATATGAAAGCAAAAAAGGACAGTTATACCTGAAACATGTTTAATCAGGGAACAGGGTTACTAAACAACCTTCCATATGCAACTCCCAGTTCAGTGACAAGATTGGAGGGGACAGTGGACCTGGAAGCTGTGACACTTCCCTTGCCAGGCACAGTGCTCCTGCCAGCCTGGCTCTGAAGGCTTGTGCCAAGTCCAGGTTTGCTGCAGTAATCCTCTATCAACAGCATGGCCAGGAAAAATGTGGTCTGCAAGCTGGGATGCCAGCAATGCTGGAATGCTGAGCCCTAGGAAGGTGTGCCAGGGCAGCTAAAGACCCACCTGAGCTGTGGTGCAAAGCCACAAAGGATGGTGTCAGCTGAGGAGAAGGTTGAAAAAGCAAGGAGGGAATGGACTGGAGGCAAGAAGAGGCCTGTGAACACAGATAGAGTTACTCCAGGCTTCTTCTGGGATAAATAAGGGGAAAATCTTGATCTTGTGCATTCACAGCCAAAAGTGAATGGGTGCAAAACCTGAGTAACACGACAGAGGTATTTCTACTAATTTCTTTCCTCCTATAATCATTTCCCCAATAACCATTTCATATCTCTTTTCTTCCTCATTCCAGAGGAAAAGCCTGATCCATGAACAGACAGGCAATCCACTTATGATTTCAGCTTTTCTTGAAACTTTCTAAAGAAACACTTTTCCTTAGAAAATTATCTGCTCCCTCTGCAGACCAAAGAGAGCATCATCTTCAGAGCATCTATGCAAACCAAGCCAAACTTCTAAATTGTTGGAAATTCAAAACTCACAGTTCAAGACATTGCATAAAACCGAGAGATTTCACTCTTTCACAGCTGCTACTGAATTCTTAGAACAGAACAAGTACTGCATTTGGGTAGCCATGCAAAAATATTAATTTGCATTATTAAGACTGTTTTCATTAGCTTCATTGACTGCTTTCCAAAGTTGTCCTTGAGAGTAAGTGGGGTTAATCAGAACAGTATTCCTTCTGACATTAATAGGAATGTGAGCATGTGCTATGCTTTCTGAAATGAAATAGTTGATACTCACTGTCAGCCAGAGGAATACATGACCACAGCATCTCTCTGCATCCTTATCACAGACATTTTGTGCACAGCAGCAAGAAATGCTCAGAGTGAAGGTTTTTATAAGGGAAGGGGAAGAGGCTTCTCTACTTCACGCACTGCGATCTGGCAAAGAATATTTGCAGAAAGGAAATTTAGAATTAATTTCGGGAGAACTTAAGAAGAAAACATAATGCTAAAGACTGAGCTCTTCAGAGACCGAGGAGATCAGTCCAGTATCAATCACCCAGTACCAACCTGCAACTGCACAACTGAATTACACCCACAACGAATGGAAGGAACCAGCTTGTATCAGGCTGCTGCAGGAGGGCTCAAGAGTATAACTTGAAATACATTAATTGCTGTTAATTTTGGGATCTGCTTTAGCTGTTCCACCCTCTTTTTGCTTAATTGTTTTTTACTTGATTATCTGTTGGATTTAAGCACCCCAACTCCATTTCCCAGCTCACCGGTTAAAGGGATTTATGAGAATAGGTCGCTTAATTTTGACCAGCAAGACAGGACAAGGTACAATTGCAGAACTCCATTTATACTGCCCAGGCAGCAATTAAACCTGACAGACTTTTTGGCTGCCACAAATCTTCTGGAGCTTCCCCATCTTAGCAGAGCAGAAGCTTCTGTGCTAACCTGAATACAGGCAGGAACAGCCAGGAACTCATACTTTCTATCATATTTTGCTTTTTTTCTTTTTTTTAATGAACTAGCCTGGTTTTGTCTTTCTCTGCAGAAACAAGTCCTTTTCTAAGTCTTTTTATTTCATGCATAATCACAGCTTTATGCCAGGATCTTGTAAGTCAAAGCTGTCAGTCAGTCTCAGAATCATCTCACAGCGCACATAAGTACTTTTTGGACTGGTTTCCTTTCTCTCAGGCATTTATAGGTGATTATCAAGAGGCAAATGTCATATTCCTCCTTTGTCTGACAGTTTGTTTTTTCCCTCGTCTCTGTATTTTCTGAATAATAATTCAAAAGTTGGTGTTTCTGGGGGACTTCCCAAATTTCTAACCACACTTGCCACAGAGTTGCATTCCAGTATAAAATCCCAGCCATTTCCTATTTTTCTGTTGCAACTAGTAAACAAGGAGCCCAAAATATCAGCACATATAGGTATAGGGAGGAGCTGTGTGTAGTCTGCTGGCAAATGACTGCAGTTAAGTACAATTTCATATTTATGAAGAGCTCTCTTCTCGTGAAAAAAGATAGGTATTTTTCCTACTTACTATACACTTGAGAATGATGTCTAGCCAAGCACTTTATTACAGTTTGATAACCAGAAATATCCTTGGAGGGGTACAATTACCTGGCACAATCCCAATGAAGAGCCTGGCAATTAGAAGCAGTTAAGATCCCCGTTAGCCTTTCGTAGCTTCCACCCAGCTGCTTCCTTCAACCTCCTGACCATCTTCGTGCCCCTTTCACTGGCCTCCCTACCATTTATTTTTGTCTTGAACAGGGGAGCCCAGAACCAGCCTTTCACTCACAATGCTATGAGGCAGAGAGGAATCACCATTTTCCCCAAACTACTGGCTGTGCTTTTATTAAAACACCCCCATGTGCCTTCATCACCTCTGCATTCCTTGTTCCTTCCCTCTTCTTGCTCCCCCTGGAAGGAGATGAACAGATTCTTTCAATCAAAGGTAATTTTAATGTGTTCCTTATCTTTGCATTGTGCAAAAATAAAAGGAGGTGTTATTGATTTTGCAGTAGCCTCACAGTTTTTGGAAAACTTCAGTCTTAATTTTGCCTGCTTTGCAGATACACCCTGGGTGTAGGAAAGCCTGAAGGAATTGAAATGGGGCCCAAAACTGAGAACTTGAGCAAATGTTAGACAGCTGCATGCATCTTTCTGAAGTAAAACAGATACTGAATGTAACTTCTTGAAAATGAAGATTTTCTGCTTCTGCTATGCTTGTCATCCTGCAAGTTCTCCCTGTTTTATTTACCAGTTTGGATGCACCTGACCTTGTCTGTTCGGTCTTGAAAACCTCCTTGTGTAGAAACAGCAGCTGGGCACTCGTCCCACTCACAGCCCTGAACAAAACAGCCAAATGACCCAAAAACTCTGTCCATCTGTTTCTTTTGCATATTGTTTAAGAAAAAAAGGAGGGGGCAACTTAGAGAGGTTCCCCAAACCTTGCCAGGAGAGGTGCAGAAGGAAATCCCTCTGGGTTCTCAGCTCACTGCCATTGCTGTCCTGGCTGAAGTGACCACCCCGTCTCCTTCCTCCCAGCTGCCCTTTCAATGTTCTTAGCTTGATGGAGGAATAAACTCATCTGGGGGGAAAAACCACCCAGGAGAAAGAAGGGAAAAGTCATTCTTTGTACAGATTTCTGTCCTGATGATGAAAATGCAAAATGAAAATATATCTCCTCTTCAGTCAGGCGATGATGTCAAGCACTCAGCTCTTCTCCCTGCCCTGCTCCCTGCAGTGCCTGTGGGGTGTTCTAGGGAGATTTCCCCCAACCCAGGCCAGACAATGTGGGAACCTGAGGGAGCTGTGGCTGCACACCCCAGCCTAGAGAGCCCTCTCACTGCTGCCAGATGTTTGCCAGAGGACACAGTGTCCCTTCAGGGACTGACACAGCATCTTCATTCTCTTCAACTGAGATCAAAAAAAGAGCCACTTGTATCCAAACACCCCAAGCTGCTGAGGAATGCTGGTCTGGCTCTTCTCACTGTTCTTGTTCTCCAGGCTGGTGGCACCATGCACCTGAGAGTTGTACTATGACAGGTCCTGGTCTTGTGCACTGCCCTCTACATGCACTTGGATGGTGATATTAAAGGACTTTTTTTTTATCTGACGGACAAAGGGTTGGTGCCCTGGGCAAATGCAGAGGTCAGTCAAAGGGAGAGGCTCCTTGCAATCAGCCCTCTCAGGATGGAGATCTGGCTCCACTCAGGGCCTCTGACCTTGTAAAGACTGGAAATTAACGTTGGACACCCTCCCTTGCTGTCCTGTCCCCTGGAGCAGCGTGGCTGGTGAGTGATGGACCAGGGTCATCCCAGCCCTGGCCCCACCAGAGGTGCTGGGAGTGGAGCCTGGCCTCGGCCACAGCTCCAGCCCTGCGCTCTGCAGGAACCACAGCCGATAATTTCCTGTCTGTCACCACAGGACAGCATCGCTGGGGCCACTTCTCACCTGCCCTGCCATGTGGGCAGGTTTTACACCAGGCAAACCGCCTGAAAAATGCATTTAAAGCAGAATAACAACAGCCCACATCTACCATACATCAGGGAAATGAAAATGTGAGCATCAAAGAAGCCAAGGATCAGCCCTCTTGTGCACAGTAAACAACTTCCCCATCTCCAGGATAATTTCTTGGCTCTTCTCTCTTTAAATCATCAGCATCACAGTGGAAAAACCAGAAGGACGCAGTCCCTTAAAGCTCTTTCCTCTTTTTGCCTGTTGTTTAATTAAATTATCCTATAATGAAATCTTTCCCTAATGAGTCAGTGTTTAATAATTTATTAGCCACTGAGGCCCTGCTTGGAGTCTCATCAATTATGTATCACAGCACAAGGCACTTTCAATCTCTCTTTTTTCATTTCTCATTCACTTCATTAAAAGCCCCAGCCTCGCTGCTTCTGGGTTTCAATTCACTGGCTTGGATGTAGAGGTCAGCTCAGTGATACCGGTTTTGCCCAGTGCTCGCCAACAGATGTGTGTGCATGTGCTGCTGGTCTAAAATTACACTGGGCATCTGGGCACACATCTGTGCACACGGGTGGCAGAGGTGGGTACCTGCCTTTCCTCCTGGCAGCAACAATGTGCATTTATCTCCGATTTACAGAGATTGTCACCCAGGTGCACAGGTAAATATGTTTGGAGATGTATAAAATCTGTTAGCACTTGTGCAGCTACATCTATAAGGTCGTATTTGCTCACATATCTGCATGGAATGTATCAATACCGGCATTCCTGCCTAGGTCAGCATGTCAGCACACTCTTTTAATTGCAGGGGATTAGTTTGTCTTATTCCACTATCTTTTTTATTTTTGGTCTCCTTAAAACTATAGCACAGATAACCCATAGGAATCAGTCAGGAAATACACATGAAAGACAAGGAGTTCATATCTCCTGAAGAAATTGGGAAGGGCCTACCAAGCACACATTGCTGTAGTACTGACTGTCACCCATGGGGTAATCTGGGGAAGAGAATCCTGCTTTTTAATGAGGTTTCCCATCCCAATTACTATCAGCCTTCTGCACTAATCTTTTATGTGAACCAAGCTCATCCAGTGACACACAGGTAATTCTGGAGTCACTAACCCAGATGACAGTTTATCCTGGATGCATTTTTCTGTGAAGAATGTTATAAAATACACTGCCATAAAAAGATAGTTCAGAGGAAGTTTTCCTAAAGTATTGTTGGCCTTGGAAGAGTTATTATAAAACATTCCCCTTTTGCTCCAGCTTGTTTCTAGGTCAATTTTTTCATTTAGCAGAAAAGCATGATTAGTTTAATCTCCATTTTGGGAGCAGAGAGTCAAGCACAGTTGTGTTAACTTGTGCAGTGCCCTCAATAATCCTGATGTGCTGGAGAGCTGAGGCAGGAGAAGCACCTGGCGCCACACACGTGTGTGCTGGGAGCACAGCTCAGTGGCACTGGCAGTAGAAGAGCAAATCTGATGTTCAGCTGTCCTGGAGAAGCAAAGAGTTCTTTTGTTTCTTTTCCTGAGCAAAGACTTTCTTAGCTCTACCTGAATCTGAGCAGACGGAAGCACCACTGATTTATCCTGGTGTTTTAGAGCCCCCTGCAACTTTGGGTCAGGATTCTCCAACTGCAGCAGGTCTGAGTTTTCGGTTTCAGAATTATGCTTTTATAGTAGCCAGCTGCAGAGAAGAGCAGAGAAGCCATGGTGCTGGCTGATTTCACTGCAGTCAGGTTCTGACTTCGTCCTACTTCCCCACTGTTCAAGAGAGAAGCAGACCCACACCACATGCTCGGGGTCACCACGTGTTCCCAGTGACCAGGCTGTGGCTGACCAGGAGGAGCCAAGGACAGAGGTGATCCCTTCTCCTCCTCTGGACAACCAGCACAGCCTGGCTCTGCTTCACCTGGCCCTGGTACATCAGGGCTGCTGCTCCTGTCCCTGGTGACGTGAGGTGGGGTGTGAGTGCTGCTCCCACAATGTTCCCAAGGATGGGAAAATCACAATCACTCACATGTACATGCATTTGCATTTTGAATACTTAACTAGACAGCTGTTCATGGGAAAGGTTTTTTGATCAATTTATACCCTGAAGCACAAAATTTGATTTTCCTCTTAATTATCTTATCAAGCATTTCTAGAAGAGCTGTTAGCTGTAACAATCTCATCTGTTCAAAAAATCTGCTGTGATTTTAGACGGTCTTTCTTTACCTCAAATTGCTTCCTTCCAAGCGACACTTCCCCACAACCATTGTAAGAGAATCTGTAACAAACACCAATAAAATGCATTTTACTAATTAAAATTTTTTTCAAAAAATGAAGGGATGCAGCCATCCAAAACAACCCGGTATTGGTGTCACTGGAACTCTGTGTTGCTCATCAGTAAATATTCTGTGTCAATAGGCCATTAACTATTAATCCCAGTGCTGGCCATTTGAGAACTTTACATCAACACTCTTGTTATTTTACACATTGCTTCTCATCTTATTAAATGACTTGCGCATATGGACAAGGGCACAGGCTCTCAAATGAGCCCACATCAATAACGCATGGGACACCACCTCCGATAAGGAACGGAGAGAATCCCAAGAAAATGAGTATGTCTGAGGCTATCATGAGTATTTATTTACATTGAGAAGAAAGAGAACCAGTTTTTGAAGAGCTTATTGTATTACCTAAGCTGAACTTCCAACATATGTTCACTCTCAACCACATCCTGGCTTCTTTTTTTTTTTTTTTTTTATCCTTAAAGCAAATTTGGTGTTAGTGAAAGATGCCAGACTGACAGGCAGAGTTCCCTGCTCGCTGTGCAGGCTGCTGCCCAAATGTGCTCCTCTCCTGCTCAGCTCCTCGCTGCTACCTGATGCAGAGAGATGATTTCCAGGGTGAGAACTGAGCTTGCTGATCCAATCCTACACTACTACCAAAGACTATCAGCTTCAGGAATGCATTCTCCAGAATAAGTGACAAGGGGAGACTTGAATAGCCTTGATTCTCACCCTTTTCTTCAACATTATCTTGCAGCTTAAATGCATTAAATGCAAAATACAGGAGCAACACTTTAATGGTGAAAAACGTGCATCAAAAAACAGTGCTTTTTCAAATTATTTCGGTATGCCGGACATTGCTCCTCCCAACAAATTCTCTCCAGGCACCTAATTTACGATTTCAAATCAAATCCTGACCTGCTGATTTTAACCCGACTCTTCTGTAAGTCACCCTAGAAATACTTTGATTCCCCAACTGGCTTTTCACTTCCTTCCAAGTAAGAGTCATGCAAGTCCACAAAGCTACTCCAAGCAATTATTCAATTGGACAAACTAAGAAATACAATATCCTGTATCCAGCTACTAGAGATGTCCCTATAGTATTCCTTGGGCTGTTACAGAAGGCGACTGACAAAAGTTTTGAAAAGTCCTATTAGTGACGTATGTGGTGAGACTGAAGGGGAAAAAATACTCACTTCTTGTTTTTGCTCTGGCAGAGAAATGGAAGTGAGGGATAAGCGAGGAACAGAGATTTGCAGGAGGTGTCAAGAGCATGTGGCAAGGCAGCAGCCAGACAAACACGCGCACACACGGACAGAATTGAATAATATTGATGTGGCAATTGCTACTCTGTGATTGCACGGCTCTAATTCCTGCCACTTAGTTGGTCAGAACTCAGCAGGAATTGGTGAGTCTTAGACAGAGAGAGATGATGACATTGCAACAGCTGTGCTCTCCAGTAAAATCTGTAATGATACTCGGGTTTTATGGCTCCCTGGTTTGATTCCCAATAGCAACTCTCCTATTATCCGTGGTCGAGACAGGTTAGCACCTGCTAAAAGCAATTTCTCATAAATTAGTCCGTGTCAGCTCTTGAATGGCTGATGCTGAAGCCGAGGACTGCCCGTCCCATGGCAGCTCTGCGGGTGCAGATGGCTGTCCCCACACAGCTGTGCTGCAACAATCGGGGCCCTGTGAGAGCCTGCCAGGTTGTGCTGGTGCTTGTGGGACCCACACCTGTGCTGGGCAGATGGTGCTTGTGCCCCATCCCTTTGGGGGCTGCACAGGAGCAGCACACACGGTGTCTGTGAGCATCTAACTCTGGGGATCCCGGCAGCCGCTCTTAGGAGCGGGGCCGGAGGGCCTGGCTCACGGCAGGAGGCAGAGCCCACGCTGTGCACGGGGTCCCTGAGCAGCCTGAGGGAACTGTTTGTGTCTGGCCCTGGCAAATGGTCACCTGTCAGGAGTCAGCAGCTCCGTGGCTCAGACTTGACCGATGCATGAAGCGAGCCCCACCCATCCATGCTAGGTTCTTGCTGCGCATTGGTCATTACTTTTACGTATTTCCAACCCAAAACTTGAAGGCAGATCCTTTACCAAGTATCTGTGCCCAAATTCAGCCTTAACTTCATTATGCTGTGAAGAGTTAAGAGCAAAATTTGAATCCCCCAGGTGTAGAAATGCAGATCTGCCCCCACTTCCCCCTGTCCTTTGGCTGCTAGAGATCAACATGTGCTTCATGCCCTCTGCAGAGACCCAGATGTGTTTATTTGTGCCCACTCCATGCCCAGCTCTGGAGACAGCATCGTGCAACTTGACCCACGAGCAGCAGCTTTGTGGGCTGAGCTGCCGATGTTGACCTTGGTGAGGACGAGGCATTTGCAGGACGGCACAGATGGAACATTTCCTTGACACAGGCAGACCTTACATTACACAGGGTCCAGTAGGTCACTGTAAGTGCTCTGGATCAATGAGGCATCTCACGAGAGCCCGTGCAGGCCCCCGGACTGGGATGAAACCTGATCTCATGGCTCAATGTGTTAGAACAATTTTTCAACTGCATTGAAAACAAGAGGCTACAGGGCAAGCAGTTGTCTCTCCTGAGGAAAGAGCAAGGAAAGGATGAGGTTTACATGAGGCATGGTCAGGATCACCAAACAAAAAGTAACAGTTGTGAACAGGGGGAAGCAACAAAAGCTGATGCCAGTTAGTTGACTGACAGTGGTCAGGGCATGAATGATCAGCACAACCTGCCAGTTATGGCTGATTCATTGGCCTGGCCTTATGGAGCAGCATTTCCTGCGGATGCCACAATCATCACCTTGCAGACCATGGAACCTTGTTTTCCTTGTCCTGCTGTGTTCCAGACTTACCCAGCCCTCGGCCAAAGTCTATCCCAGGCAGTGACCACTGCAGGAAGCTGGCAGAGCCTGCCCAAAGGAGGCACAGGGCTACTGGGGTGCACCACTTTTCCTCACTTCCATTACCACACTTGTTTTTTACTAATTTCATAGCTCCAGACTTCCTTTTATATTTCTGACAGTTTTGTTACCATTTTTATTTCCAGGGGATAATTTTATTTTTTCATTTCTTCCCCTGTGTCTGTTCCATCTACACAGTGTTTCTTCTTTTTCTTTTCCACTCAGTCCTACCACCTCCTCTGCTCTTGAAACGGTACATTTCCACAGCTCCTTTTTCCTCTTTATTTGTGGACAGCTTTTATTTTTAACTCAGCAATTTCTTTATCTGTTGGACAATGTACTAAACCCTACCAGAGATTAAGGTTTCTATCCAGAGAGAGGCTGAGCAGACTTTTCATCCTTCTTTGAGGGTAGTGATAGCATGACACACTTTACAAGTAGAACATGGATGTAAGCAATTTCAAATTCACATTAGCTAACAACCAAACTGGACTGGCACACCTTCATCCACAGTAATGACCCTTAAGAAAACATTAAATGTCATATTTGACCTGCTAAACAATGACCATGGAGTAAACCTGCGTCCCATTTCAGTGGTATGGTAATGCACAGGTGCAGAGCCCCAGGCAAACATCCCTCCCACAAAACAGTATTTTCAGCACATCCTATTCCTCAACAGTTCAACCCCAGCAAGAGCAAAAGCTAGGAAGCAACAGCACAAATGCTGCAGAGTTAAACGGTCACAGGGACAGGTGCACCCCTCACCCAGGACAGCACTTGCCATGTCTGTGAATAGCACAAAGCAACATGGAAAGTTGGAAAAAGCCAGGAAAGTCAATATGGGAAAGTCACGGTCAGCAGGAGCATAAAGACCTCCGTTTACAGCACCAGACAGGGGCGGGGAGCAGGGGGAAGAAAAAAACCCACCAGAGTCAACTTCATCTGTCATAGGCAAGCTGATTGCAATCAATAGACACTTAATGGTCTCTCAGAGTCCCATCTGGGCAATTAGCAATAGCATTAAGCAAGGAAAGACGTATTGTAAGTCTGTTTCTTCAGTGGAAGTGACAGAAAAGAGAAATAAAAAACCAAATTACATCTTTAGATCCAAATTCTTCTCTCATTAATACTGCATGAAACCTACTGTTACGGTCAAAAATGGAATAAAACTCAGAGTTTTGTTTTCTTCCTGCAATTTTCTGGTGCTTTTTTTTTGGTGGGGGGTGGGGGGATTGTTTTAAATTCAAAAAATTCAATCTCAGTTTCAAACTGTAATAAAATCTACCAAAGCTGGGAGGTATGAGTTATATATGAGTAAATAGAAGTGCCAGTGAAAGAAAGGGTGGCCTTTGGAATATTTCTTTTATCAACAAATAAATAAAAAATAATCATTTTGAATGCCCCAAATTTCACTGAAATCAAGGAGAAGCATTTATATTTTCAATTTCTCAACCCTAAAATGCAGCAGGCATCCTTTCAGGCCTTCTGAGGATAGAAAACAGCACTAGCAATAACTGCAAAAGGTAAAGTTTTCTGTACAGCTTTTATTTTGTTAATGACAAACACTGACAAAGAACTTATTAAACAGAGAGAAGTATTTAATGTGTTTTCAATTTTATTAAATATGACACTGATGCACTATAGATGACAAAATTATACACTACAAGTCATGTAACTAAATTACTGTCTCCACTGTGATCTCTGGACACTTTTCCTGAGAAATGGAGCAGATCCAGTATCCTGCACAAATTTAGTTGATTATCCTAAATTTTTCTCTAGCAATTCAGTTGACCTGCTATTGTACAAATTTTGACCTGTGATTTCATAGAAAATAAGGACTAAGGTTGTTGTTGGATTGGGATAAAACTTTCTATTGTAAGTTGTGTTCTTTTATTGTCTATCTATCCAGATCTTCCAAAAATAACAGAGAAAGTAAATTTTGAGTACAGGAAGTTACTGTGTGAGATGTGCTTAATATTGCACAAGAAAAATGGGAATCTGTGCACACAGCCAACAAATTGGGTGCACTCTTGCATTAAAAGTAATTACCTGTTCTGTGTGCCATCAGTGAACTTCTATAGATGACACAAATTATCATACAGAAGTCAAGTCTGTAATGGAAAAAAAGTAACTTTGAAAGATTTTTCTCAGCTCAAGACTTTGGAGAGTCTGTCAGAGTTAGACTGGAGTGTCAGACTACATAAATTTTGGCAAGTTATTAGCACCTTTCCATATCCAAGTGGGGATGTGAGGATCAAATTTGCAGCAGATGCTTTTAACTTCATCTATGGAATTTTGCAGACAAAACAGACAAATTACAGAAACGTATGTCAGTTTGCCAATGGAAAGTCATATCCTGTCTATACATAAGTTCTGTGGAACAATTAAAAAGAACGGGTGGATATGCATTCCTTATGAACTGGAGATGGTAATCTCAAAATGACAGAGCAAAAAAACACCACAGCTCTGAGCACGCTGACCCTGTATCGTGGTAACTTTCTGCATTGCTGACCAGTCTAACAGAGACTCCTTTGAGCTCAGTGCTGCCCCTCTAAGAATCAAATTACATTTTAAACCTGCAGTGCTACTATTTTTCTTATCTTTGACCTACTGTAGGAAGCAACTTTAAGTCTGCCCTGAGTAGACCTGTTTTCAACAAACTTTTTAACTATTGCACTGGTGGTGAGCTCTGAACTCCAGAAGCAGCAACTCACTTGTAAATACTTAGTAAATCACTTTATCTGAAATAGTTGTCAGTGAGGTAGAGCCTGTGTTTCTTTGCAAAGTCTTATCTAAGAAAGAGTTCTTTATAAAGGCTTTATTAAATACTGCAGGAGTGACAGACGTAACAACTGAGCCACAACCAGATGCCAAGAGTCTGGCCATGGTAGCAATTATATTTGGCAAGATAAGTTGCTGAAATGCTTCTGGTCATTGAATTTCTTCTTTCAAACCCCTTCCTCTGCCATAATGAGTTTTGCAAACATATATAAAAGATGGCACCAAGACAGCTTGTAACATATTGACTGGGTTAACCAGGTCTGCCTAGAAGGGTTTTCAGTAGGAAAGTGATACTGAAAGCAATCCTGAATCCCGGCTTCTCGCTCCTAATTGATTTACATAAATGTTTATGTGACTCCTATTTCATAAACATTACATGCAACATTAAGGGATTTGTAGGACAGATTTTTACAGCTTTCCATTTGGTCTCCATTTATCAGCAGAGACAGAGATCACACTGAGAAGGGCCAGAAGGAGAGGCAGAGGAGGACCAGGAGATCTGGTGTCAGAGGTGCTATACATCAGATTAAGTTCATAATTTCTAATGGGCTGTTATTAAATGTTTCTAGGCTCCCCAGTACAACAGAGACATGGTCATAATGGAGTGAGTCCTGCAAAGAGCAAGAAAGATGATTGAGGGACTGGAGCATCTGACATCTGAAGGGAAGCTCAGAGCTGGGACTGTTCAGCCTGGAGAAGAAAAGCCTCTTGAGGACCCTTATTAATGTGTGCAAATATCAGATGGGAAATAGATGAGAAGATGGCTCAGTGATACCCAGTGGTAGGACAAGAGGCAATGGGCACAGAAATAAACACAAAAAATGCCATTTAAACATAGGAAAAATTCTTTTTTTGTGGTGAGTGTGGTCAGGCATTGGACGAAGTTGCCCATGGAGGTTGTGCAGATATCCAAAAGCTGGATGGACATGGCCTTGAGAAACCTGCTCTGGATGACCCTGTCTTGAGCTGGGGGCTGGGCATCCACAATCCCTCCCACCTTCAGCACCTTTGGGGTTCTGCTCTATGGATGGCCTGAGCAGCAACAAACAGCCACATTGCCTGACTTGCATTTGAAAGAATGCTGAAGGAAAAAGTGATTTTTATTATATTCTTGGTTCTGTAGATTAATTTGGTGGCACACAAAATATGTTATAATTTATAACTGTCAAACACAGTGTAGATAATTATTTTCTCTCTGAACATGCTGCGGGTGTCTGTATGTTAATGACAATATCCTGCACCTGGGTATAATTGTCATTATTAATACTGATGTAAATGAAATGTTAATTCTTGCTAATACATCAAACTATGAAATGCTTTAAAAGCAGAATTGCTATAATAAAAGCAATTGGGCTGTTTCTTTGTAATTTGATGGCCCACAGAAGTGCAGAAACATGTCTTATGGCTTTACAAATCTGTGATAATTTCCTTCAACTTTTCCTTTTATTGCCTTGTCATTAAATTCTCATTGAGTTCTTAAAACAAAAATGTTTAAAACAGATGTGGCTGTTAAAGTTACAATATGAATTTTACAACCTTAAATTTTACGATACTGAAAGAAATTTCAGCCACCAAAAGTGACAAGAATGGAAGCAGAAGGCAGCTCTAAGGGAGACAAATTTCCACAATTGCCAAAAACTTAAGTTAACATAATGCATACATTATATTCTAATTGTGTAAGTCAGTATTCAGGAAGAAAATTATCTCAAACCCCCATGAATTATCAGGACCAGATAGCAAAGAAACATGGAGGGGGGGAAAAGGAAAAAAAAAAAAAAGGGAAAAGGGAAGAAAAAAGAAAATAAGGGAAAAAATTAAAGAAAAAAATTTCTTAGTTCCACTTGAGTTCTTTATCAGTTTCCTGTACGGATCTAATTTATGGAACCTAAATAGTTCACTTCACAGTGATCCACACAGAATTCTTCAAGCAATCCTAGGCAAAGATCCATTTAAAAAAAAAAAAAAAAAGAAAGTAATTTTCATTATATTTTGGAAAAGAAATTCAACTTCCATTTAATCTGTCTATAAAAACCCTGATATCTGATTTCACCAGAAGTCTCACTATGAGTAGACAGACAGACAGAAATGTAGACATGGTCTCTTTATGTCTTAAAATAATTCACAACAAGTGTAGGAATGACCCCTTGCAGTATATTATCCCACACAATATGTTTTCTGAACTTTCATGTGAATTGCTCCATGCTAATTCCTCATTTCCTGGATTTAAGTCTGCATGCCACAGCCCTTCACCAGTGTGTGTGTGTTTCCTTCACTCCCTTTCAGCGAGAAACATCTTCCCATGTTGAATATTCTTTCATGTTGAATGTTCTCAGTCAGTTCAGCAGGATTACATCATGACTATCCCAAGTGAGAAAGGTAAAATCTGATTTCAGCCTTCTTATTTTTTCTTCCTGACAATTTTTTTTGCCTTTCCAGTTCTATGGATCTCTAAAGCTTTGATCCTCCTAGCAACTGTATTTTTTTTCTCTTCCAAAGCAATTCATATTAATGGTCATTTGCTAAAATTAGAGTCTACATATTTCATATATAGACTGTCTGACTCTCTTTACAATAAAACATCCACAATTTGGCTTAAAACCTGTCTTCTTTTTGTTGTTTATTAAGTTCTACACACCTCAGCTTTGTAATCAATTAAACAGTTTTAGTGAGGGACTAAATCTTATGCTCAGGGAAAGTGAAAATTCAGCCCCAAATAATCTTTAGTGAGACTGTAACATCTCCCTGTGTGCTGTGAGAACAACTGTGAAGTTTTCCTGTTGGGTTTCAGTGGGATGTGTATTTAAATAAAGACTGGTATCATCTAACTAACCCATGTAATCAAGTTGCTACAAAGGCTGGTGTTTATTTATATACTCCCCAAGTTTAATGGCTCAGGTTTTTTCTTTAACCCCTGTGAGCAGCAGTGTCCTTGCACCACGCTGCTCCGTATTTCTTCTCCCCAACTCTGCTGCAATGAGCCTTGCAGAATTTTTCCTGTTCCCTGACTCCCTGTTCTTGCTTATATTTTGCTCAGGATGGAGCAGAGGCTTTCCAGCTTTGTGCTGGTCCTTGATTTACTGCTTTTCCTCCAGGGCACTTCACAGTAACATCCCCCTGCTCGTTATTCCCATAGTATCAAGCACATTCTAGAAAAGGCAGTTCTGTCAGTCAGCCACGTGATGACGTACACTTTTGGCTTCAGCAGAGAAAAAACCTTCACCTCTTCCCTTCCAGTCGGTCCCAGCTCCAGCCCCTCTCCCCCAGCAGCCACATTACCTCACGGTTTCGGCAGCCCTCCCTCTGATCTCCCCCTTCTCCCATGACTGATCTCAACACTGGCCAGGTAACTTTCCATATTAGCAGCTAATCTCTCTGCTCCCATATGGCTGGGGTCAGTCATCATTTCCATGACTTATTTGTTTCAATATCCGTAAAAAGTGAGGAAGTCCTTGGCATCAAGTAGCTTTAAATGATGTCAGGGGTCAACGGTGTCTTTGTTCCAGCTCCATGAACATTCCCCCGTGCCTGTGCTCACCTCTGTGTGCTGCCCTGCAGCAAGCAAGGGGGTAATACAGGTGTCCTCCCATCTCCTTTAATTTACTGCAGACATTATGATATTATATCTGTAGTAGTTCAGTTATTAATAATTTGGTCCCTTTTCTATCAGCCAAGCATGAGAAATGTCTGTTACGAAGGTAAGTCTGGGGATTACAGGGAAATCTGATAAAATACCGTCTCACTTCCAGAATCACCATGTCAGCAAGACTCAAATCTCTCTCAAAATCTGTATCATCCATGCAAGGTCACAAAGGCAAAAGAGGAGAAAATAGATACACAAAATTATTTTTAAAAAACCCAGAGATTTGAGTGGCCAGAAAGCAGAAGCTCCATTGCTAAGGGAGGGTGTAACTCAGTTTGACAGCTATCAGTCCATTTTGCTCAGGCCTATTAAACTTCACCTGTTTTAAAATTATTTTCTTATAATTCCTTACCCATTGCTGTGTAAGATCTGTTAGACCTATATCTGCTTTTACAAATAAAGCATGTATATCTGCCAGCATCGTGGTTCCTCAGTCCTCTAGACATGGTCAGAGAGAGACTGAATATCTCTGATAAATGCTAATGCTTGATTAGTGAGCTAATGCTTTCATAGATGGTAACAAGCCACCACATAGAGAAAGTGCTACATGAAACTTTAGAGACTGGCATGAGAAGATGATCTAATTGGCCTCTTAACATTTTATTTTATTATTTATTGTAGCTAATTCACATGAGCCTTTCATGCTCTAGTGTCAACATTATTTAAAAAGTCAGAAATCTCTCTGATATTAAGAAACTCATGCAGATATATACAGAAATTCCTAACTACTCTCCAGACATTTACAATCTAGCTGTTGCACGTAGCTTCAGAAAATGCATTTTTTTTTGCTGAAAGTATCACCATCGGTTCCCATGCACAAATAGTTTGGACATGATATAATGACAGTGCTTCAGACCAGGCAGCCCCCAGATTTCACAGATGTGGTGTGTAACTGGCTGCCACCCAAGTGGTGATACACTCCTGTCAGAGCAGTGCAAAGAGATTTCACCCAGAAAGTCAGGCCAGCTTTTCCTTCGGACTGCAGAGCACAGAGTTGAGGTTGTGTTTGTCAGCACTGACCTGTGTGTTTTCAGCAGCAGCAAAAACAGATGGGGCATCATCCACAAGTAGTGCCAGCTGGAGGATCCTCTGAGACAGAACTGTTTCCTTTTGTCCTTAGGGAAAAAGAAATACACAAAGAAACTATGGGAATAAATTCCACCTGCTGTTTAACGACATGTTCAAGAGCTAATTAAGGCTGTTCTAGTCACAAGCCAGAAGGAATCAAACAGGAGGAGGAGCTGAGGGTCTGTGTAAGGTTTTCATCACATTAGGAAGCTCCAAGTGCTGCTATTCATATCCTGACATCCTGATCCACCTGGATGATGTCTCTGAAGCTTAGAAATACTGTCAAAATAACAACCTCACACACATTTCACTGAGAAGTTTTTGCCTCCTCCCTTCTTTTCAATATGGGCTTGACATTTGGTGGTACGGGAATGTGCATGGTGCCTGGACGTTTTGCAGTCCCCAGTGTGACTACACATGTGTCTGGTTCATGCAGTTCAGAATTGTTGGTCTGCAAATACTCATCAAAGGCTCGGAGAAGCTGAGTAGATGTCTTCTCTGCTTAGCTGTAAAAGGGGGTTAATAATAGGATTGACTACTGCAGCATTGATGCAAAGGTGAAGTAATTAATTCTGAGAAGCATTCAGATATAATAGTGATACCACCATGGAAATGTAGACAACTAAATTAACTTTGATATTCCAGCAGCATTGGAATAATGTGCAGTACAAAACATCGGGACCACGTATTAAAAGGGGACATAAAGTCCTGAATATCCCATGAGCATCCATCGGATAAAGCAGGACAGAATGATGCAGTTATGATTTAACTCAATCAAGCATAGGGGAAAAAAATTGCATTAAGGTTACAACATTGATTCTTGGCTATTTTAGTTTTTGAGTTTTTGACTTAACAATTTCAGCATATATTGAGAAAAGTAATATAACCAAGTTTTGTGCATACCTTAATGATTTCAGTGGAAGTGGATGGAGGTTTGATGAGACAGCGTATATAACAGAACTGACACTTTTCTCTTAGTTACACTATAGCTGAGAAAGTAGAGATAGATGTGAAATAGATACAAACAGGCATCCATTTCACTTTACAGCTCTGGCATTTAGAAGTATCTTGGATCTCAGCTCTGCTTCAAAGTTCCTGTGGAGCAGCTTTCCAGCTTTTTGCAGCTTCCCTAATAAATGCACTTACAGAAAATGCCAGTAAGAAAACTTGATATTACGTGAAACGAATCTGGTTTCACATTCTGTCAAAGCCTCCAAACCAAGTACCTCTCAGCTGAAAGATTTGTGTACCTGTGACCCATTCTTGTGTTGCCATGAAAACTGAGCAAGGACAGGAACAGATGCTTTAGACACACAAATAAGATGATTACAACAGTTTAAGCTAAGCTTAACCTCTGGATTTGGGCCTCATAGTCTGCAGCTGAGCGATAACCAGAATAGACACTCTCTCACACATATAAACTGGGAAATATTTCTGCAAGGTCCTGGGAAATGAAATACAGAGCTGTAATCAGAGTCTTCTCAGCTCTTTCTCAATATGGAGTTAACACCCCCAAAGCACAAACAGCCAAAGCTCTCTGCATAAAGACTGTCAAACCATGCTTTGGGATGTGTCCCCCAAACAGACCCTATAAGCTGCTGAAGTGGCCCTGCTTTTTGTTATGATCGTGCAAAAACGGAGCCACACTCACAGAAATTTTATTCTCACGTATTTATCCTGCCTCACATATTCATGAAGATGGTCATTGACCCCTGCACAGCCCCTTTCACACGAGCAGCTCAGAAGGCAGTGAAGATGGTGACCAAAGTGAGCATTCACTGATGTGTGCATGGCAGCACTGGCAAGTCGTGCTCTTGTCATTCACTCTTGGCTACGGCAGAACAAGCATCTCCCTGGTGTATGTCCCTGATTGTCCCTTCTCCTGCCACCCCATGTCAAATCTGGGGACAAGCACACCATGTTCTTTCACGCATGGAGCAGCCCAGCCTGGGCCAGGGCTGAACCACTTTGATGGAAAAGAGGAGTTTCTAGTTAATTTTCACTTCCTGGGGGATGTGCACATGAGAACCCATCGACGTGGCAGTGGAGGCAGAAGTGGTTTGGCTCTAAAAACACCATAATGGAGTATTTGCTCCATCTCACTTTGATTTCTACATAAAAATATGTAATATACAAGTAAATACTGTAATAAGAGTTATATTACCAAAATCAAAGTCTGGTTTGTTTGTGTGAGTTCCTTAAGCCCTATACTTTAATCGTGCACTATTTTTAGGTTAAATTAGAATCTCAGCAATATTTATGGTACTTCACTTCCTTAATGAGTTTAAACAGGCAAATTCAGTGAACTTGGGTTTGTATCTTTCAATCTCAGTTTGCTGAATCTCTATTGGTTTTGGTTCTTTCAGGCTAACAAAAGTAAAAATCAGTAAAAACTTTTTTTTGGCACTAGAGACAGTGGATCTGACTGAATACAGAAAAACAGGAGATTGACTGAAATGGTTCCATTATTACATGGTCATTTTGAATGTTGAACTTCACTTTAAGCCAAAGAACATGCTAAAGAAAATAAAGCTTGAATATATTGTTCCCACATTTGCAAACCACTAACATAGGAATATTTTTGAGCATCCTAAATATTCACCATTTTTGGCTATGACTTTATCTCAGTCACCATCTCCAATGCCAAGTTTATTTTTAAAGAGCAGTCTAGTTCCTGCTCCTTCAGGTTTCTGCAGACAGCTGTTTTGTTTTGCTCTTCCCATGCTATGAAAAATCTGTCATTCAGTATTTAATACTAGCACCTAACTGCCTCTCTTGAGACAACAGAGGAGCCTCCAAAAACTATGAACCCATCAAGATCCTCAATTAGGATAAAAAACCCCAAAGTGAAGGTTAAAGCAAAACAGCAGGTCAGGAAGCTCAAAGGCTTGTACCATTGATTTCTTTGGCACAAAAACCACTGGGTTAGTCCAGTCTGTCCTCTGATTTAAAAGGAATTATCCTGAGGTAAAAATAAAGGAATGCAGTGGTGAATCGGGCTCATT
The DNA here is from genome assembly GCA_013400915.1 of Pardalotus punctatus. Lineage (NCBI taxonomy): Eukaryota > Metazoa > Chordata > Aves > Passeriformes > Pardalotidae > Pardalotus > Pardalotus punctatus. Next base: position 254,406 of record VZTX01020031.1, on the reverse strand, counting down.
GTCTAGATTTAGCACGAAGCTGAGATGAAGGCGCTGGGCTGCGTGTGATGCAAGGTGTAAATGAACAACACACGTGAGCAAGGCTTGATCTGTTCCTTGTGGTGTGTGCAAAACTTCACTCAGGTATTTGTCTGCACAGCAACTCAGGCCACACAATACTCATCTGTTTTCTAATAAAAATATTGAGCTGATATATCAAGACCTTGAAAAACCATTGGAGCCAAATCGTACAAAGAGACTCCATCATTTCTCTGTCAAAATTTGGAAGAAGCCACTTTTAATTGGGGAGGGTTTAAGGCTGCAAGCTCGTGTTTGTCAATATGTACTTGGGAGCAATTTGCTGTCCTTGATTCTACTCCTTCCCTGTGATTTCCCAACAACTGCACGTGATCTTTTTCACCCCGTTTGAAGGTTTAAGAGCTGCTCCTACTGCTGCTCCTTCCCTCCTCCAAAGCAATCACTGTTCCCTGGCCTGAATAGCTTGCAGAAAGCAGGGCTTTGGCTTTGCAGTCATACAGACTGCAAAGGTTCAGGTGGGGAGAGGCTGTGGGGAGGAACCAGGCTGGGCAAAAGCAGAGCCCATAAACTCCTTAACATGGCTTTCACCAAATATTGCTCCACAGTGCTTTACATCCCTCAGGAAGGCTGTTGGCAGGTGACTCAGCCTGACTCAGGCTGTTTTAAACTCTGCTCTCTGTGCACCAGGCGTGAGCAAGGGGCTTATCAGACCTTCTGGGTGTCCTGCAACAGGCCAGTTGCATCCTCATGGTATCAAGGCTCATCAATCAGACTGGCATTTTTGAGAATTGCCTCACACAATGAGCATTTTTTAAGAGGGGCCCACAAGACAGAGATAACCAGAGAAGCACCCACCGGAACACACAGAGCTTTTGCCCAAACAGTGCAGTGTTTGGAGGTCTTTTTAAAGCACCAGCCCTAATGGTATGGGCTCTAGATAATGAGCTGTGACTTCATTTGAAATATATGGAGTGCACTGAACATCACAGTTACAAGGACAATCTAAACCCCAAAAGCTCAAAGAGCCCACATGATTGTTTTAAGCATCAACTGAACTTTCCCTACACACCAGTGGAGGAACCTCCCTGTGATGCTGGAGTCGAGGGATTAGCAGCACTGTCAGATTTGCAGGGACCACGACCTGGGTGTAGCCGAGACTCCCAGAGAGGCAAAGTGACACTCCTTGAAGCAGCTTCCTGCCTTTACAGGAAACCTCTTCTGGAGATTTTCATATCTCACTATAATCTGAATTTTAAACAGAAACTTAGCTGAAAAGGGGCTTCTCACTGCGTTTCACAATACCTGGCACTGGCTGCTCCAACAGTGAGCACAAACGCCCTAAGAAAAACACCAGTTCAGCCATAATTTCCTGTCTTTCTGTTTCTGCTTTTCGGGGTTATGCATACCATTACCCAGGGCTTAGTGGTGTTGTGAAAGACACTAACCAAGTGTAATGACTTGGGGAATTCAGCTCACTTTAGAGTTTCCAGAAATTTTTCTCCCCCAAGAAGATTTTCCAGCTATTTTATAGGCAGCAGAAGGAAAAACAGTTTGCCCAGACAGCAGCAGCGTGAGCTATCTTTGGATCCATGCTGTCAAATGCAGAAGGCATTTGCTGGGCAACTCTCAAAGTGTGCATACCACAAGATTTAATCAAGGAAACTCAAGTTCATGTCCTATTTTGCAAGAGGTATATTCCCCAAAAGGGCTGGGCATGCCTCCAGAGAAAGCTCATCACTGCTGTGGAGCAAAATTGAGATGGTGAATGCTTTAAGGTTCGAAACATCCATGTGCTGCTCCTGCACCGCCTGGTGACCACAGGCCCACAGAGCTGGGACCACAGACTGTGCCTGGACTTTTGCAAACTGTGGGGAACTGGCACTGCTTTTAGCATTGTGTTCCTGGCAGCAGCCCATGCAAAGCCCCTTGGTGGATCATCTAAAAATTCAAGAAGACAGCTCAGATTTGTGAAAAGTTGTGACAAGTGCTTTTTTCCCTTTGTTGGGCAGATAACTTTGATTTTGAAATGTCTTTTTAACTAGGAGACAGACTAATTTGGGAAGCCCATTCTGTTCCACAAATGACATTAGGATTATACCAGCCCAACTAGAAAAACTATCAACAACCAAGACAGAGAAGAGACAGGTTCTATTATCTTTGCTCACCTAAACTAGCACTTCTATAAAAATAACCTCATGGAAGCTGACAGTTATTGAACAAGAAAAGGATCAGTACTAAAATAATATTCAAATGGCATGAGAATCCCTCTTTTATAATACCAAAAATTAATGTCAAGTGTGATAATGATCAAAACTAATAAGGAGCAAAATAGGCTTCTTTTTAAAGGGAAAACATCTGCTCTGCTTTGTTTTCTCCCTGATCACTGTGAAAATAGTAGGTTTTGCCTCAGGAGGTAGGAAAGGTTTCACTCTTCTAGCAATGCCTTCATTTTTCTTCTGACCCCTTGGATCATTTAATTGGGCTCCTTTTAAATCCACTCTGTAGGTAAACTGCATGCATAATTAGCCAGCTGGGTCCCCTGCCAAGAGTGTGTCATTTAGTATCTGTGAGTGCCAGCAGGGTCAGGCATGACACATGGTGCAGTTCTGAAAAGCAAACAACTTTCAGGTCTTGTCCATAAAATAGGGAACACGTTCAGGGCTGTATCAGGCTCTTTCAGCAGTTTCTCATGCATGACCAGAGGTGTGGATTTTATGTGCAACTCATAAAGAAAACTCTCCAATTTGCACGCCACAAGCACTAGCAGGTGATGGCTCAGGGTAGCAGAGGAGGTGAAAAAACTTTGGCAAAGACATTAAATGGTGTCTGCATGTAAAGAATATTCTTTTCCATTTAGCGCAGGCAGCAGCTGCCATGTGATGGCTTAAGGAGCTAAGTGGCAAGTTAGAAATAGCTTTGGGAATCACTTTTTTGTATCCCAGCAGGACTAGCTCAGACCCTCTGGAAGGTGAAATTTTAGGAATCTACCTGTAAGTGCATTTTAATTTTAATGCACTTTGCTTTCAGTGCAAAGGTAGTGCTTTGCAGAGCTTGCAGAAAGTTAATGGTGCCCTGGCCATGTGGTGGCCCACCCTGGGTGGATTTTGGAGGAGACTGTGTGTAAATGAGCTCCAGGCATCTCTGCAGCCACTTGGAAAGCCCTGTAGTAACAGAGCTGCATTACACTGTGCTGGGGGTTATCTCTGACTGCAGGGTTTGCAGCAATGAGACACACGGAGATTTATCTGGATCTGACGAACATTTCCTGACCACAGTAGCGTAATCTCATCATTATTATACCATCACTTCCATCAAGTCACTCTTAGCTGAAATATCTGCCTTGCCTTCCATTCATTTCCTTCCCAAATCCAGATGAGACTCACGCAGTGATGAAGTGTTACTTGCCTGCCCATGGTGAGGAGCCAGCAGAGCCACCCATGTCAAGAGGCTCCCATTTCCATCAGTCACCTTTGTTCTTCCCCAGGTCAGCTGTGGCTCTGCCACCAAAGGGTTACCTGCTCCTTGAGGGTGCATTGCCAAGTCCTTTGTTGTTAAAGAAATGCATTTTCTGATGAGAACTTTCCCACTTCAAGTAGGAAACTGAACGTGGAAAGCACTCATAAAACCAATGATTAAAATACGCAGCGACATTCTTACCCTGGTCAGGACAGACCCAAAGCCAAGTCCCAGACATGAATCCCAGCAGTTCTATACTCATCAAGCTCTCACATTGTGCCCCTTCCCTGCCTCACACCAGCTCTGTGAAACACACACCCAACACCTGTGTGATTCCAAAGAGCCACAGGCAAAGGAAGAGCAGGGAATCCTTGAAGGATGTCAGTATCCCAGGATGCCCACACCACCCCTTACCACTGACATTTCTTCATCATGGACACTTCACAGGCCACTGCTTTTATTTTCTGAGGTAGGGGAAAACTTGCAGATTCAAAATATAAAGGTCTGCCCAATCTGCAAACTCAGGAACTGTTACTTCTTTGTATTTTAATATTTTAATCTTTTGGAGTCTCATTTCTAAGCTTTTCTCCACAAGTAGCAGCACTAGTAGCTCATCTGAGTGCTTGCTTATGTAAAGTACATGGAAATGCTGGCAAATTCATTGATTCCAGAAGCTGGAGATTTAAGAAAAACACCCGGTATTGTGAGACTCTCAACAGTCATAAGACTTTGATGTTTTGAATGATGGAGTTTCCACCACTTCCACTGGAGACTAGTCCAAACCAGGTCCCTGTATACTCATGTTGCTGTTACTCAGCAGTTTTGTATTTTCACTACAAAACCACTCCTTTCATATCATTCTTGACATCCCATACAGAGGAAATCCAAAGAATGGAGGTTTCTCAATTCTCCATAACACTTAGGAATATGAGATTAATACATTCATGTGGTCCACTTAAGGTTATCACATGATTGTCTTCAGGAAATGAAAGGGGCCAGAGCTTTTGCACATTTTTAAGCATATACAAAAATAATTATTGAAAGAAAAAAACTCTCCAATCTTCTTGTTAACAAAGAAGATATTGTTTGGAAGATATAAAATAAATTAATTTTCTACTATGACCTCATTAAGATTGGATTTAAGTTCCAACCCAAAAGAATTTTAGAACAACATTAGTCTCCTGCCCTTAAATCTCCATCTATTGAAGCTGGTCTATTTATTAATTTCCCTGCTGGAGAGCATATTTTGACTGGCCTGAGAGCTGAGCAGACAGTCTCTCCCCAAAAGCTCACACACGAGGGCCATTTCCTTATTCATTTCTTCTCAGTAAAAAGGGTGTTTCCAACCATATCATTTTTAATCAAAGCGCTCTTGACTCAGACACAATTGTTCACATTGATGGACAGATGGGGATTTGATCCAGACCCACGAAAACAAAAAAGCAGAAAGGGCAGTGCCTCTCTTATCTTCAGTGAATGAACAAGATTAGCCATAACCTGTTCTCTTCTCAGCATACAACAAATCCAGTGTGTGCTCCCAGCACAGCCACAGATTCACATCTTGTAATTTTTAATACAAGACATATACAGCCTGAGGGAACAAATTACTCTTCTGTATTCAACATGCTTCAGTGCCTTCAGAGGACTGTGCTTGAGAAATACAGTTACTTTGCTTGGCAGAAAAAGCCTTTGAAAACAAAGGAGAGGGCTCTCTGCGATGAAAGTCAAGTTCATCCCAAAAGCAACAAAAGAAAGCAGTTTGGGAAGTTGGACAGGCTCTGGTGGAAAATTGTCCAGACACGAGTTCACTTTCTAAGCGGCACTGTGCAGCAAATTGGTTTTCTGTGCAATCCCAAAGCATGACTGTTTTAAAAAAAACCCAACCAAAACACAAAAACCACAGTTCAAAATGGGCAGGGCTGTGTGTCCCAGTTTTCCTGTTGGGAACCTGGAGCTGAACTGATGGCATGAGGGAGCCCTTCGCTTCCTTTGCCCCTCTTTTGCTGGTTTTAAAATCTCAGCTCATCAGGAGAGGCACTATTTTCTCATGTGAAAGTGCCAGAAGACTGGGACCTCAGATACTACTGAAATAAAAATACCAAAGGGAGATGAAAAGCGTGTGGGTCTCTATAAATAAGCCCGAGTGGGCTCGTTGTCTGATACCCCTCGGCAGCTGGGCCATCCCTGTGTGCACTAAATCACAACACTGCTGCCTGCACACTCAGATTGTGATACTCACTCAAGAATCATGAGATTTTAAAAGTTACAACATTTGAGAGCTCGTTTGTTTCATATAGCATGCGTTGGTTTGAGCCCATGAAAGCAATGAAAACTAGAAATTTAGTCTCTCAAAAACAAAAAAACAAAACAAAACAAAACAAAAACNAAAAAAACCCAAAAAACAAAACAAAAACAAAACAAAAAAAAAAAAAAACAAACAAAAAAAAAAACAAAAAAAAAAAAAAAAAAAAAAAAGAAAAAGCACCAAGAAAGAAAGAAAAGAGTACTGTGTATCATGGCCTGACTTCAGAAACAAAAACCCACAAACAGTAAATTTATTTTTACTGAGCAAGGAAAGGGAAGCCTTTTTTATATTGAATATTTGACCAATCACATCAGATGCTCCATTTGAATTTCCTTTTCCCCAGGCTTTGCCACATGAAGATTTCTATAGGACTGTAAATGTCAAACACAGAAAATGTTTCTATTTCTCTGCCTGCAGTACTCCTCGCTAACCCATCTACAATACTTCTTTTTTCTAAGTGCTCTTCAGAAGAACCTTTGTCAAGAAAAATCCAATTACAAAGATTGCAGCTTTTCTGTTTCCAGAACTGTTTTCAAATGTGATATAATTCTATTTCCATTTTAAATCACCCAACTGAAAATACCAAAATATTGCTGCTTTATACTGCATCCGTTCAGAACATAGTTTCAGGTTTTGGCAACTGAACATTTTTGTTTTCCACCTCTGCTGGCAGGACAGGAGGGTTTCCAATTTCCTAACTTTCTCCCTCTCTACCAAAAAAAAAAAAGAAAACCACCAAACCAATACAGCTTGTAAGAAGCATGAAAAGAGAAATAAAATGGTAAAAAAAAAAGGGGAAGAGTGATATTGCTTTGCCTAGGGGAGGTAAATGTGTTTATTTACCCCCTTTGTCTCTTGAAATCTTCATAAAATTTCATTAGAATGCCATTTTCAGACACAGTCCTTTTTATTTTTATTATTGAATTGAGATTTTCTTATGCATTGAAGTCCAAACTACAGTCCTATTTTCTCTTAAAAATGTAGCTAGTTCTATATGCCTCTCATCCTAAACAGTTCCATGGTCTTGGGAACAATGCAGGTTGTATTTTGAGTTTACAAGTAATAAAGTGTAACTTCCAGGAAGGAAACCCAGGACAAAGTATCCTGTCATCTCTCCATACAGTGTCTGGTATATTCATTTGCAGAACAAAGTATGCAAAAATGTAAAGAGCACAAATCAAATAACATTTTAGTGCAGACACAATTGCATAGGTAATGATTAATACCTTGTTTTTAGTTTGTGGGTGTGCTACTGTTTCTCCAAGTGCAATGTTTTTCAGCCTATTCTGAAAATCTGAATTCACATACAGCCAAATTCTATGGGTATCTTCCTTGCAAACAATTGTCATAACAACAAAGAAAAGGCAGAAGGAAAAGTTTGCATATACAGTGCCTATTAACATAGACTTAAAAAAAAAAAAAATCTTGCAAAAAAGGTATATATGCTCCCTGCAGGGGATTTGATTTTGCCTGGGCTGTAACTAAAGTCCCTTGATACCCCAGTTTTATGAGGGTGTGATGTAGTGGTAAATCAGGGCCATACTGATGATCTAAATCAGAATAACCAGCATGTTTTTCATTTCAGGAAAAAAAAAAAAAAGTTTGTGAGAGAAGGTTTGCCAGTTTCAGCACTTCCTGGCCGCCAAGAACATTTACTGAAAATCAATGGTCTGTCCAAAACCTAATGTGAGCAGGAGTCGTAGTGCAGCTGTTCAGAATCTATACTGCTTCCTAGGCAAAGTTTCTAAGCCCTTTCAGTCCTTTAGAATAATAAAAATGATTAATGGTCTCAAACACTGTGAACCAAGTGTTTTGAAGTGTAACCTGCTACTTGTAATGCACTCAATATTTCTGATCTGTATTGTACTGGCATACGGCGCCTCTGGAAGTTAATGTTAAAATGGGCAACGTTTGAAATTAATGAAGAGAGGCTCACGAAGTCTGGTGGCAAAATCTTTTTCTCCCAAACCAAGATGTTATTTTCCATCAGTTCACAAAGACAAAAACCAAAAAAAAGTTACTATAAATACATATAAATATGTATTATTTTCTATAAATGCGTTCTAAGAGCGCAATGTGGTGATCTCACAATGCGGAAGGAAAATGATCCATCTCATTCAGTGCTCTAAAGAGACATCAACTCATTTGGGAGAAAAACAAGCTGGGTCTTCTCAGAGAATGCATAGAACAACTTCCTCCATCTGGGTCTTCCCTATTACTGCCCTGGTGGGCACAGCCCTTGCCATAAGCACAAGCCTTAGAGCCAGTTTGATCTGTGTCAAGAGTTGGTAGGCTCATGTAAATAACAGAAGCCAGCGAGGCTCTGAAATTCGCTGGTGGCCGGAGACACGCGGTGCTGGCAGTGCCGTCACACAGGTCACCTTGGGCCACTCTGCTGCACACCAAGGCCACCTGCAGCTGCCACACCCCTGACCCCCGGCTCTGCCCCGAGGCTGCAGTTGCACAAGAACCTCCCTCTGAAGGGTTGGGCTCAAGCCCAAGCTGTCAGTTGGCACCTTGATTATCCCAGCTTGTTTGCTCATGCCCTGTACCAAACTCAAGCAAACAAATAGATTAATTTGGACCACAGTTATTTCCAGATATTGGCAGCGCCCTGGATGTATTGAGTCCTTAATTTCCCTGAGCCACCTCACCTGGGCCCCCATCCACAGCCCCTGCCCATGGTCCAGGAGCTCTGTTTAAGCTCAGCCCCAGGGTATCCAGTCCCTGTCTGGGCTAGAGGTGGTTGTGTGTCCAGCCTCGACTCCTGGGTGAACTTTGGACCTGTGCTGTAGCTGGTTTGTCCTTGGTCTTCTCTTTGCCCCCTCCTGCCCCAGCCTGGATGGGCTCCCTGAATGGGCTCTGCTCCATTGCTCCTCAATGTCTGGGGTTTGAAATGGGCCCCATTGCTGGCACCCATCACTGCCTGTCCTGGAGTCACACTTGGTTCCTGGGCCGCATTTGCTGCTCCCTGAAAAACAAAAAATATAAGTGAAAAGTTGTTAGAGGTGGGAAAACAGCTACAAAATCCAGTGGAAGAGGAGGAAGTTTGACCACTGGATTGGCTCTTCAGCATCCTGGCTACCTGCACTTCCCTGTGTTCTTGTTGGGTGCAATAGAAGCTTGGGAAAGCATTAGAAGGAATACTCAGTTAACATTTACAGAGAGGTAATGTGCCAAGTTCTTTTATGAAACTTCCAACTCTAAATGTACAGGCCTTATATGCAACATTATTTTGGGGACAGCATATTGTATTCATTAGATATTTAAAATGGTATAAACAAGGCGGTAGAAGTACTCAAATTGCTGCAAGCCAGATGGAGATCTTATCATAATACCTCCCACAATTTGGAATAACTTATTTTTGAAAGTTATTCTGCTCACAGACCAGTAGAGGAGTGACTCTCCTGGGTAAGCACTGATCTGGGCCATGTAGGGTAGAGAGTTGTCCATCCCCTCCCTGCCAAGGAAGGACATGAAGTACAGCTCCTTTGCACTAGTGCACAGGAGCAGAAGGGGCATGTAGGCTTAAACCAAAACAAAGTAAAAATTAGATCATGCAAAGTCACATTTTTGGAGCATAAGGGAACATTTTAGTCCAATTATCTTCTTGAGCACAGAAAGAAAAGGAAACATTTTACCATAGTCAGTTTTTAAAAGAATTATCCTAGGTAAATTGATCTGCAGAGAATTGCCCCCAAAACTATAAATCATGTTGATTTCCTTGCTTTACACTCCTAAAGGGTGACCAATGAGTTATTGGAAGGGTGCATGGTGCTCTCAGCCTCACAGATTGAGGACGGGGTTTATTCCTGCCTGCAATATGGATTAACAAGATACAAATGATCTTTGTCATACTAGAGAAGAAGGAAATTAGTGTATGCTTGACCAAAAAATTGAGAATACAGTATTAGTGATTTCCTAGCACTAACTGACTAGATCTGATTTTATTGCATTTCACTGTATTTGCATAGGAGTTAGGAAAGAGCACTTATTCTTTTAACTTGGGGTGGATTTTACAGTTGCAATCCCATGCAATACTAAATGCACTCTGGAAGCACATCTCCTTTGGTACTTCCAGTTCTTCACCACACAGCATCTGCCCCTTCATTAGTTTGTAAACCAAATTTAAAAGTCCAGCAACTACAAATGATGGGAAACTGGCAAAATGCTCTTAGGCATCTACTGGATTCTCAGATTGTTTCAAAATACTTAATAGCCATGGTTTGGAGCAAAATATTATGTTAAATTTCTAATTAAAGTTTTGCGGCAGCCAGATTGCCTTATCTGAACAAAGCGATTGGTTTGGCGGAATTGACTCATGGTCATTCTACCTGACAGCATTTCCTTTTGTGGGAATGTAACTCTTACTGTGAAAATGTTGTACTAAGCAAACCTTAGTTCCGCTCGTAAATCAGTTCGATGAAAGGTTTGAAAGCCTGTTTCTATGGTGCAGCTAAATTACATTCAAAGTACAACTGAATTTGTCCCTACTTTTCCATCAAGTGTAATGTGACTTAAAGAAATGTTCTTTAAAGACAGAGAACAGTTTAGAAAGCCAGATGAGAATTCCTGAATGAAAGTAGATAGAATTTAGGTAAACAGTCTCCAAGTTTAAAATAACAGACTGAAGCATTTGTCTTTGATTATCAATTTTCATGTACATAATAATGAGACTCATTCCCACTAGGACAGGCAGGCTAAAAAGTTTTGGAGTGCTTGCATTCAGGTTCCTAAAATCAAACTCCTCCTTGCAGGCAAAATCCTATGTAAAGCTATCAAAAGGCTTTTGATTCCTGTGTAAATCAACTTCCAAAATATTTGCAATTCTACAAGATAAATTAAATTAAATATTTCTGGAAAACTAGTCAGGCTTATGTATCAGTGATGCTGCTGAGTTACTGCTGCAGCCACAGCCAAGGCACTTTGATGCTCTTGCATCAAAAGCCAACCAGTGCCTAATTTAGAGCCCACCCAAAAGTCAGCTTTTTTTTGGCTTACTGAAACATCAACTGCCTGGAGAGACATGCAACTTTATATGGGTCAGAGGCAACTTCAGTGATGGCCCCAAATTACATTTTGCCTCATGCACACTGCTCCAGTCATAATGAAACAGAGCCAAAAGTTGTAATTCATGAGTCGGTTTGCCAGTCTATGGAATTCATAAGTCTTCCCTGAGGAGGAAGCTGATATCTACAAAACGTATCACCTGAAGTGTAAAGAAAGAAATAAAAAAGCCAAGGACCCATGAGAAAATAATAGCGCAAATCCCTTCTGTTTTCATTCACAGCCACAGGAATGGACCATGTGTCTTCCTTTTGGATCACTAACACACACTAGTTTCAAAGGGAATGTGCTTTTATTAAAAATTAATATAGGTTTTATTAATCTGACTTTTGACGCACATGTTGATTAGAACTGAAAACTGGTCATTTCTTAGCTCTGCTCTAGTGTAAAAAAAACCCCACAATCCTGCACCTCCTCTCCAAATGGATCAATGTCCAAATTCTTCCTAGTGATCTTTTTTCTTCCTAGTGTTTTTTAAAATTTTTTTATTACTGGTAATTGAAATAACATCAAACCTTAACTTTAAAATATTGCTTTAGCTCAGCATCAGGTTTTCAAATCTCTCCTGCAGACCATCATTCCTTCCACCAGCAGAGCCATGACCATTCCCGTATTCAGATCTGGGTTCCTAATTGCACATGGCAAAGTGAGTCAGCAGGAACCACGTATTTGCATATAATGCTCCATGCAGGCAGCACAACACAAGAATTTTAGTCTGACATTATGTTATTAAAAGAGGTCTTAAAAAAAAGCTCATGAAGAAAAATACCAAAATGGCCACAATACTTATTTTTTATTCAAATATCTTTCTATGCAAACTAATTGCTATGCGGTTATGCTCACTGATGAAATTTGATTTATTCCTGTTGCTAGAGATGGCTGCAGTAAGAGTAGCAGGATCCCAGCCTGAAACAAATCACACATTTTCTGTCAATGGATGTTTTATTTGTGAAATTTCATTGTCTGCATAGTACAAAATATTTTTCTACTAAAGGATAAGAAAACAGGAAGGATGGAATTGAGGGATCTGTTGTTTCTACAGCAGAAATTCCAAGCAAAATAGTGGGAGAGTATAAATAAAAAATAAAAAAAAAGGAAAAAAAGGAAAAAAAAAATCTAATTTTTTCATTTCAATCCAGTAGTGGAAATTGATTAATGAAGCCCATCTGCAGCTGGTACAAAGGGCCAAATCTATCTTGCTAATATTAAATTGCAAGCTTCTACTTTTGAACACCAGAAAGAGGAAGGGGACATAAAACTAAAAAACAAACAGGCATATTTGATTATTTAGTGGTGAACAGATCAGGCACTCCTCAGTTGCAGGGTTTTATTTTTGTGCATTGTGTCAATGATTGGAAACCATATGTTTTAAAACCAGCTTCAATAGTATCAGTAGCTACAGTCCTGCTCTCAGATTACTTTTTACTGCCTGCCTAATTTTGAGCTTTAATAGCTAACATGCACTTTGTTTATCAGTTACAAATGTTCTGAATGTTGATGAAACAGGCTAAACAACACATATTGGCTTATCATCAGTACCCAAGACCGAGATAAAATGTGTTTAATGTTGTGGCCTGCGACTTTGCAAACAAGGAGTTCTCAGAAATAAGAATAATCTCAGAATTGATGGCTCTGGTTCTGAATGTGAGATGTTAGCACTGAGATCCTGACACAGCTCTTGTTATTCACAGAAGAATCCATCCTACAAGGAGCAGAATCTTTTGACACCAAAAGTGCAACCAAGTATAGCACAGTTAAGTCCCCTCAGATGGCAGAGTCCCATGTGAAATGTTTTATTGCACTGGGGGCAGTCTGGTGGTATTCAAATTAAATATATTTAAAGGATTTCCAGAATCAGACCCTTGGTACCTTGCAGGCCTAAGCACTAATACGTGAAATAGGTAATTTTTTACATAGTTCTGTTTAGCTGTACAGCAAAGAAATTTAAAATAGTCTGTAGATTGTGTTATTTATTTTCTAATTACTTGAGGACAGAATATCTCTCCTCTGTTTTTAAAACACTGCATAAATTAACAATGTTCTAACAATAACAGCAGCAGCAATTCAGGGCATTTACCAGAGAGAAAGCAACCATTAGCCTTGAGAATGAAATTTCACTGCAATCCACAAAATAATGTGTTAGGAAATATTATGGTTGCCAACTTTCGCAATTTTGTTGAAAGTCTAAAATGTGAGGGTTGGGGTGTTTGGGGTTTGTTTTTGTTTTTTTTCCCCACAAAGCCTGAGCTCTGGCATCATGTGAAAACATGAAAATGTGAGATTCTCAGTTTTAATTTTAGAAGACTAAGTTACTCAGCATTGTGGCTGCAAAGAGAAATTGAAAACATGAACCCAAGGGCCAGAGAACAATTAGGAAGAGCCCAAAATGGATTACTTTTAAACTCTTACACTTTGTAAAGTGATTTCTGACTTGGGGTATTTCCATGGTCAGGGTTAACCATAACCCGTACCCCAATAAATCCTCTGTATCTTTTTTGAGGACTTCTCACTTTGCTTTGTGACAGAGGGTGACATCACATCTTAATCATCAGGGAGGATGCTGAAGTTCAATATTGGTTCATTTCTTGTTTTCAAAAACAGAATCAGTTGTTTCTACTGATGTTGGTCTCTTCATTTTGACAATGAGGTCAACAGCAGAAAGTAGTAGTACTTCCTCAAGGGAAATGCACTTTCCATAGTAAGTAAAATCTGGGATCTAGTTCTTCCCCTTCTCAGAGAGGCTGAGATGCGGCTCTCCCACGCTGTGGGACAAACCCTGTGGATCGCAGGCGCTGGCAGAAGACAGCTCCCCATGTGCTCTAAGGACAGAGTATGGGCTGGCTGCTCTGGTGCCCAAACAAGACCATTATCTCCTAAATCTGCGCAGGACACTCTCACCCAACCCAATGACTCGGAGCATTTCTGTTTGGAATACATGGAGCTTTCTGCACCGTTTCCATTAAGTCTTCGTGTTTATGATTTGTGGGATAAGCACAGAGTAACAAGTCACGAAAATCCCCTTCTAAACCTGCCTTGTATTTTGACCAAAAAATATTCCACTGCTCTGAGAAATCCCTGGCATTATATGGCTGATTATGCCCCAGCTTGATGAAATGCAGACGTTTATCAAGCCAGATACTAGGACTGGCTCCTTCTCTCTCATCTTGCAGCCTGTACCCCATGCAGCTGTCTGACCCTGCACCCCAACCCACAGTCTCACCAATGGGGCAGAAACCATATTATTCCCATGCCTTTCTAAATGGCTTTTAAGATCTACAGGTATTTTCCTGGATACTAACAATGATGAAAATTCTTAAAATTCCTAATTGAAAAAACATCCTTTATCTTCCTCTTTGCCCACCCTTTTCCCACTGTGCCCTTATTACTTTTCTAAATATTGCATACAATGTTTTCAGAAAATAAAAAGGATATTAAAGTAGACAAATACTGTTTACTCACCAGCTCAAGAAAGGTGTTTCTGGCACCAATTCACAACTTAGTCACAATTTACAAAAATTACTTATACTGAAAGGGACAAGGAGTGTCTTTTTGTGTGCAGGGTGCTGAACAAACAATGAGGTCCTGGTCCCTGCCTGGCTTGCCGTGGCATTACCACAAACAATACTAATTCTTAAATACCTGCCTGACTTTAAGCACTTAGGTAAATAATTGTATTGATTGTTGTAGGACTATTCACATGCATAAAACTAAGCATATATTCAAATATGTTGTGAAATCAGGGGTTGAAGGAATTTTGCAAGCAAGGCATTTTTAGATACGAATTTACTTGTTAAAACCAGCTTCAAAAGGAGCTAGTGTGGCAATCAGGCTTTTGGGTAGGGCAGGGGGAGGAAGGAGAAGATTGATTTTCGAGATGGATCCAAGGACTTTCTTGTACTTCAGAGACTCCTCACCAGAACCACAATTACAGGTGAGAAAGGCAGGAGGGAAGTCCCCCCAACCAGTGATTGCTCAGAGTTTAATGTGAGAGCAGTGTAAACTCAGAACTGCAGATAATCCACAGGGAAATCAGGGGGTTAGTGCCGAGAAGTGATGGGGAATAACAACTGAAAGAGCTTTGGTTTTTCTAGGCTGGCGGGAGGTAGCTCATGCTAGGAAGCCTGCCAGCTCCAAACTGATGCTGGGAGCTTTGTCTCCTTTGGATTGTAGGAACACACTTTGCAGTCAAACTGATCTGAGAGATTTTGATAGTAAAAACAGCTGTCTCATTGCAATGATGTTTTTGTTCCATTGTCAAAATTTTGAGTTAAATCCATGAGTGGGCTGCAGCTTGTTCAAACCCTGAACTCAACACCCTTTGTGCTCCTTTGGCTTTTCCACTGCAGTTCATGGGATATCTCCTTCCTGAGGAAAGGGCTAGGTGTAATAAAAGCTGTCGGGGCAAGGAATTGCAGGTCTCCTCCGATGCCTCCCCAGCACTGGAGAGACAGAATTGGAGAGCTGCGGTCTGTCCCAGACTGGTGAGAAGGAAGGAAGAGCAGGGTGTGGAAATGAAACATTCCAAAGCTGCTGAGGCCAGGCTGCATCCCCAGCGAGCAGGTACGCCAGTGGGAAGGGGCAGCTGCGTGGTACCTGAGCGGGGACGAGGCCTGCATGGGCAAGGGGAAACTGTTTGAGGGGTGTACAGTACAAGGGGATTCAGGGAGGGTGTGCACAATGGGATATCCCAGCCCCACCTTCCCAGCATAAACCATCTCAAGGTGCCTCTTGTCCCTCTCTTGGATGCGCAAACAAGCAGATGAGGTGCCTGATTGAGGTGTCCAGCACGTCAGGCAGGAGCACAAGGGGCACATGCCAGACAGCCTCTGTTTTTGCGCTAACAGGGGAGGTGGGACAGCACCTCTGCATGGCCACAAAACCATTGCGTCTCCCTTAAGGTGATGGGAACTATGGGCAGGCTTTTGCCCTCTGGGAGCCAAGAGCTGTGTGATGCTCTGTGAGTGCAGAAGGGGGGCTTGGGCAAGTGATGCTGTTTCTGCAGGTCTGCAGGACCCATGGCTCTGTGGCACTGCATGTGTAAGAGAAAACAGACGTCAAAAAAAGCCCTTCCTTTTAAATTGATATTTTAAAATTGCCACTAGAGATCTGTGACACAAGGACTGTAGTGAAAATGACTGTCTTCATGGAAACGGAGTCTACGTGCAAGGTGGTATTCACATGGTATTCAAGGGTCCAAGTCCCACACGACGAATTTCTTTCAAGGACTTGCAGCTCGATGTGCGCTGATAGCACCGACACATAGAACGGTAGCGACAGGCGGGAGCGACCGCGTCCAGCGCGTACCTGCTGCCGGTGAGAGCGCTGCCCGGCCCCTGCCCGGGAGCGGCGGCTCCGCGCTCCCTGCGGCCCGAGGGGCGCGGGCAGCTCCGTGACAGTAGCGGGGGGCTGCCGGGCGGCCCCGGGAGCCGCGGGAGGCTCCTC
>VZTX01020031.1:207365-237781 GCA_013400915.1 Pardalotus punctatus | reverse complement strand
GGCGCGGAGCCCGTCGGGGTCGGCACCGGCGGAGCGCGGGGAGCGCGGGCGCGGAGCGGCTCCGGGGCAGCGCGGCGGCGGTGGAGGGTCCTGCGTGCGGAGCTGCGAGCGAGAATTAGCAGAGGGAGTTAATTACTGCGCAGCGTGCGGTTCGGTTTTACCGTCAAACGAGCCCCGCTTATTAATTATTGCAAAAGCTGAAGTGTGCGTTTAAATAAAATGAGCCACTGCACTTTCCCGCGGCTGCTTCTACGAGGGAAACTTGTATGTGATTTATGCAGTTTAAGTAAACTTTTTTGAGTGTTAAATTGTGCTTGAGCCCAGTGACTGGCCTTTAAAGGAAATTATTGATGGTATACTGCTACTGTTGTTCAGACATTTCAAATAATGATATTTTCTCTTGTATAAAGTTGTTATTGCTAAAATACATGTAGTGAACCAATAAGCAGTTTATTGGTCTATATCAAATATTAATAAATTTTGTTTAGTGTAGTATCGAATTCACGCATCCCTGAGCACCATTAAAGGCAGTGGCAGGAATGGTATATTGTTTAGTCTCTCTTGTGGTCTTTATTAATTTACTGAGAATTTCTTATCTCTGCAATGCCATCCGTAGAAGGATCCCTCCCCTTCCTCTACCCCAATTTATTGAGAAAGCATGTCTAAATTTCTTTATGCTAATCCACATCTGTGTGTATTAGGGCAATCTGGTCCACAAAAGATGGCATACATTTAAACTAGTAGTTCTGTGTCTAAACTAATGCTTCTTAGATAGTTTCATACATTTAGCATTGCATTGTTTTGTTACTTGTTGCTTCAGAATAAATTCTTTCTCATAATCCTTTTTTATGTGGGAAGACTGTTTCTGTTCCTTAATAAAGCTGAATTTATATTTCTACTTTGAAATTGAAGGCATAGTGTGGTCTTAGATGTAACACATGCAAGTAGGAAAGACTTGCAGTACAAATGCCTTGAAAATAATCACTACTCCCAGCATTGGAGACATTCCAGAAACTTTTAAAGCATGTTTTGAAAATTTACGTGAAATGGTACAGCAGCTGATAACTTGACTTAATTATTTTAACTTAAAACTCTTTAATAAAAAAAAATAAATCTGAATTTATGGTGTAAAATTGAATTGTGAAGTTATGGAGTCAAATTGTCCATGTAGTTCTTGTGCCTCTTCTACTCACCCACCAACAGGTCAAAACATTTGGCTAAATAACAAGTGGTGTATGCTTTTGGTTTTACGCTCATCGATTTGTTTTGCTTTGCTTTGTTTAGTCCACTCCCCTCAGCTCATTTTCTTTTAAAATAGTACGCGGAGACTCGATTCCCATGACTCGCTAATCTTATGACCATTATTTGGTTGAAATTTTTGAAATGGGTTCCTTTTTCAAATATCTCACAACCTTGGCAGTCTTAGGTTCCATTAGAAAAGCTTCATTAGGGAGAAATAAAAATGTTGTTGATAATTCCCCCTTCAACAATAAGCCCCATATTCAACTCCATGGTGTGTTCGGATATGCCTTGAATTATAAGAAGGAATTAAATTCAGGTATTCACACAAAGAACTTGATCTCAGAATATAAGGAAAAGAGTCTCATGTGTTGCTGTGTTGTTGTGCATAGCTGGTTAATATGCTTTTCTTTTTATTTTTTTCTGAAAATGTAATAATTTAGCTATTAATCCTGCAAATATTAGTTGCATGCTTAATTTCAAGCTTGCAAGGCATCGGGCTGAAGTCTGTGTGGCTGTATTTGTGTATCAGTGTGTATATGTACACACTGCTGACAAAGAAAACAATTAAAGACGTTAGTAATTTTCTGCTGTCTTCCCAACTGTTATTTATGATGTGTAGTAGTAAAACAGCTATTCTGAAATCAGCTATAATTCTCTTCAGTAAGATTTGTTTCTTCTGTGCCAAATTTTGCAGTAACCAGATGGTCTTAAGGTGTCTTCAGCCGGAGAGCAAGCATGAACAGTGCTGAAGACTAATTATTCCTTGCAGTAAATTCCTTCTGCAATAAATTCACAGGTTGTTAGACCTAATCTGTGGAAATGATTGTTAAGATTACTTATGCAGTGAAAAATGCTTTTATAAATCTGTGAAAACTAGCAGAAGTTCTTAGAATGCTATGAAAATATTTTTGAGTTAATTTTGCCTGGCTGGGGAAACTTTTATTTGGAACAAACTGTTAAATGAAGTTGCAAATTCAAATCCTTTTCATAAGCCATGGGACACTGCAGTTTTAATAGGAAGATTTTAAATATATCCTGTAAGTGGAGGGATCGTTTGGTAGACCAAGTAGGGAAATCTCATAGTGCTGTTTCCAGTGTATAGTTAGTTACCCTGTAGATGTGTATTTTTCACAGGAGTAATATAAATTTGATGAGTGCATGGTGGAGTCTCCTGGATTAACAATCAGGGTCTTTTAATTACATTTCACATTGTACAGCACAGGACAGAAAAATAGTTAGGAACAAAAAATATATTCAGAGTTATAAAAAATGGTATATACTAAAGTAAAGCCATTCAGGCTTAAGTACGTCCTCCTTTTTGGTGGCTTAAGTCAGTAAAAAATGTGAGGTTTTTTTTTCTTTATGTCTATGAAAAAAAAAAGTAAATACTCAAACCTGTTGGCATTTTGCTCACTTTGGTATGAATAGGGAGAACTTGTCAAATCTCTTTCTTTTGCGTTTCTGCTGAAAAGTCAGAAAGACCGTCCTGGTTGGGACTGTTCATTAAGAGATCCCATCAGAAAACAATTGTTCATGGCAGACAAATTCTTAAAACAATACTTCATCTTTATTTGCAGATCTTAACTCAAGTAATGATGTTTAACAAACACCTTGTTTTAATCAGGTGAGGATAAGCCCTTCAATTAGGATGCAAATAATTGCTCCTCTTAGTTGGGTCATTCGGGGCTTGGAGATGCTGCCATTTCCAGATATATTTGGTCCTACCAAGGTTTGAAGCAGTAGAGAGGAGAAAGCGGGAATAAGGATTTAGGACTTGTGCAAAATATTTTTTTATCGCAGCATTCAAAACCTGAGCCAGTTCCCTTCTTTGTCAGGCCGTTCAGTTGCTCTTGATTTACTGCTGCAAGAGGTGCGAGAGGAAAATTGGATCCAAAATAATGTTCACTGCAGAGATGGTTCCAGCGAGTGTGTCACAGAGTGAATATTTAATTAAAAATAGTCAAACCTCTTTTCACTCAGTCTTTCTGCTTGTGCTTTAATTAGGTATTTTAATTATTTCAAAGATGTGTAAAATGAGATGAGAAAGATTACATGGGCATAATCCTTCCCGTTTAAAATTATTTGTCTGCAGCTGCTTAAGTCCTGGCATTAGAAGTCACATATAAACATGTTTATTTAACATCAGTGTTATCTGTTAGATTGTACATGGTTCATTAACATGGAGAGAATACTTTTTGTTTAATAGTGTGTGGGAGCTGCCAGAGGTCAGGAGAGGTTGTTTGCCTGAAGTCGAGATGGCATCTTGGCTTTGCTCTCATTCTGTTTGTCACCTCTGCTGTGTCCGGAAAATGCTTCATTAGCGCCGTGCTAAGGTATTTTCCCTGGTGTTTAGGTACAGAGGCTCTGTGGAAAGCCAGAAGTCTGCTGCAGGGTTGCAGTAAGGTTTATGGGGAATTTTAGGGGAGGTTCGTTGTAATTTGTGGAGGGTTGTTTTAGTTGGGGTTCGATTAGAAAAAGTGGCTTGGAAAGGATGGAGCGGGAGGGGAGAGAGGAGCCTGGACATGGTTGTGATGCCCACAGAGTGTGGCTGTAAATGGAGGTATTTTACAGAATTGAGAGTGTTTTGTGTACCAGTGAATAATGTTTGTTGGTGTGGCTGGGTCAGGGCTGGGCTCGGGACAGCGGTGCGTGGTGGGGATGCTGAGCCCTGAGGTGGCACCTGGTCTGCAGGGGCAGCGCGGGATGGGGCTCTTCTCTGTCCACAAAGCTTGTGGGGTGTTCTCCTCTCTTTCTACTGCTGATTAGAAACATCCTCGGACATATAAAACTGTATCAGGGACTCCAGAAATATACAAGTACCCATGGTCTCAAGTTAGAAAAGGTTACTTGAAGTGTTTTAGTGTGACTTCTGTATACAAGCTAATGGACGTGTGCTGCGTGAAGTATTGGGAGAGAGATGTGCGCGCCTATCTCTGTGCACAATTTTAATTTTTGTTTCAGCATCTTGAAAATGTTTCTGAATGTTTCCTACAAGTCAGGGAATTTCTCCAGCCTGATTTGGATGGTGGCGGCTCTTTGGGCTTTTTGTGCCTTGGAGGGAGAAGATAATTTAAATTTCCATTAGAAAAAGGTAGAAAATTGCCTCCTTTGATTTTTATCAAGCAAAGACCCCTGGAGATAATAACCAAAAGGCGTTGAATAAAATGGGCATTATTGTAGAATTCAAAGTGCTGTGGAAGATGCAGTGTGACTGAAGCATACCGCAAATGTGGAGTTTTTTAAAAGCAGAACAGTAAAAATAGAAGGGCTTAAAAAAAATAAGATGAACTGCTGTGTTGATTATAAGTTGTAGCTGAATCACTCTTAAGGCCTGGATTTTGTTTTTAAAAAGCCAGCAAAACAGCTATTTCTAAAAAAATAGTAAGTTCCCTCAGAAAGGGAGAGAGAAAAAACAAAAATAAGTGTTATCTTGGAGGAGGGAATGTTTCGGGTAGGGTTTTTTTCCTTTGAATTATTTTCAACAAGTACTTACTCTGTTCTGTATTTTTAAGAAATTATGTGGACAGCAATTTTGTTGCTTTACCAAGGCAGTGAAAACACCAAGAATCCTTTTTATAATTTGGAAAGAATGTCAAAAGAATGAAGTAGTTAAACCTAAGTGTATTAGATCATACGCCTTAAATGCATAAATAAGCATAGCTGCAATCACAGAAACCAATGTTAAAACCACCAGGAAAACTCACCCACAAACCGTAATGACTTAAAGGGAATGACCTCAGCCATTGTGAAATTTGTGCCTGTTTGTTGACTGACATTTATTTGGTAGAAGCAGGGTGTGTGTTTTGTTGGATTTTGCTATTTGCAAGACTGCTGGGGGTTTTTTTGTTGTTGGTGCCAGGTTTGAATACAAAGAGTAAGAATGGGCTCAAGACCGTGAGAGCCTGGATATGATTTGGGCCTTAGCAATTTGAAAAGCAGGTGAAGGGTTTGTTACTGATGCACAAAGACTGCTAGAACTGAAGTTTGTTGTTCAGATGTTAGAAACTTCCTTGATGATAGCCCACTTCTAACTTATTCCCAGCTGGTTTCCTCTTAAGGAAATGAAGGTTTAAAGTATTTGGTTACAAACCTGAGATTTCTTCACGTCCATGTCTTTGCGTGAGTGCTGCATGAAATGCTGGTGTCATTCATCTGCCCTCTGCTTTTTGGAGAGGAAATTGATGCATGGTAGAGCTTCAACTTGCCTTTGCTGCAGCACCACTTAATAGTTCAGGGAAATGGAAGTCTTGAATTATTTTAACAATAATAGACTTCTTTTGGGAATGTTTTTACATAAACCAGCATTGCAGACTGCAAGCTTGACCTGAGCCATGTCTCTCTGCAAACAGGGTTTCTCTCTGCTGACTGCTCCTGGCTGTGGGCTCCTACTTTTATGAGTTGCAGTAATCAAAGGAGTTCCACATTTAATTGCCCCTTCTTAGATGTGCAAAAGGGTTTGAGAAAATGGGTAAGTTCATGCTGTTTGGTTGAACATCTAACTCTAGACATTCGGTCACATTGTGCAGAAATTCTCATTTGCCATCCCTGCTTTTGAGAAGGAAAGCAGCCCAGTTAAATTTAAAAAAAAAATCCTACATAAAAAAAGATTACTTAATACTAGTGAGCCCAGATAGTAAGTGGGCAACCTACGGAGAGTTGATGCCTCTGTCTGTGCTGGAAAGGGCAGACTTCACAGAGAAACCCAGCGAGAGCAGGACAGCCCAGGTACTTCCAAACAAAGGGACATAGGGAAAATTTCTCAAACTCAGCAAATGCCTTAAAAACTGGAAATGCCTCTGGGATTACTCAGGCACCCACAAGAAACAGTGAGGGGAAAGTGGAGCAGGCATCTGAAATGTTTTTGTTTTTTAAATAGGTTGAGTAAGAGAAGCAGTCCGGGGGCCCCAGTTATTTACAGCTCTGTCTGTGCGCCATGCAGAGAAGCTCATCAGCTGTCTTAAAGACAAGTTTTCCATCTATTGCAAATCGTGTCTTTTGATGACATATTTGATTTGGCTGTTTGCTGTGTAATTGTCCTACAGCTACTTGGAAATACCTTTGATCAGTTTTGAATATAGATCTGTATCACTAGCTTTGATTCCCCTTGCGGCTGCTCTTCTGTGCTCAGTTACCATTCTTAGAGTTTAATTGCAACTATTTGACAATTCTTTGATTCTAAGTCAAATCAAAATGTATTTACAAAACACTTTACTCTCAGTAAATGTTGACAATGTGTATTTCGTTTTCATAAACTATGCAAATTTATTATTTTTCCCCACTACTGCGGCTGAAACAAGACAAAATCTTGTCTAAAATTGAGCAATACTTTTTATTTGAGAAAGAGAGATTGTTTTTTCCACCCTTTAACAAACTAAAAAGCACCATTTTTTTCTGAAACACAACACTTTTTTAAAGTAAAACATGCGAATGTTTTCACTGTATCCAAATTTTCTTTTTTTCTTTTTTTTCTTTTTTGGTAGGCTGACTTTATTTTTTAATTTATAAACCCATGCGTTTTGCTAGCTTACATTTGGTAAGTGCTATGTTGATACTACTCCACTGAGATAGAGTTAGAAGTAAGTCAGCCTTAATGCTTGCAGCAAAATACATAAATTTTCTTCTTCCATGTGTTCAAATATGGGTATTAGATCCAGTCATGCTCTCACTGCACTTCCCAATCATTTCACTCAAATAAGGGTTGAACCCTTACTGAGTGGGAGCAGTTTTAAACCTTCTGTATTTGCTGCAAATGTGTATATTTAAACTTTTTTTTTTTTTAAATCCCATCGTAACTGCTGCCAGTGCAAGTCCAGCTGACTTCTTCAGTGCCTGAGCCTTGCAAAACAGAGGTGGGAATCAAGATCTTTCTGTGCTGTCCGTGCTCAAAGGCCCGTTTGCTATCAGCAGAAGTTTCCAGAGGCAGTTAAAAAAGCTGATAAATCCAAATTGGGTGGGAAGGCCCCTGAGAGGGAGGTGGCATGGCCCTTTTGGTACCAGTGGTTGTAACCTGCACAAAACTTTGCAGTGATACCACCTAGTCCTTGGTATCGCATCTCTGTCCTGGTACTCCAAAGTGTGTTGGTGGAGTTAGGTGTGCAGCAGGAAAGTAAGGCAGACACCATTTTTCTTTTTATTTATTGAAATAAAACCATGAGATCCTTATTCTGTTTAGCCTTGGTAGCTTGCTATGTAAATCTCTATGTTAAAGGAATCTTGTTTTTAATAAAACTCATTTCTCTCTGAATAAGAGGCAAGCTTAGGTCTCTGACCAGAAATACATAATCACTCAGCAATGCTGTAAATGTGTGTAACCCTGTACAGGGCAATGTAAGATTATGTTCTGTATAACTGCTTTCACAGACCTTTGCTGTCTTTCCCTCTTCAGTGTCTCTTCACCTGAAAACTCTTTCAGTTGTGGTTTGAAGGAAGGCATATTCTGCCTATTATGTATGATTTCATTCTGTCTGTTTGGCAACCATCCTTCCTGTTCACTGCAGCAGATGAATATAATTTGGGGATGAGAAATAGATGGGGAGGGGGACTAAGGAAGCCAAGTGAGTGTTCTGTAAAATATCTGTGATGTAGCAAAACTTTTGGGCTAGATTAGCTTTGAAACACCACTTATGCTCCCTTGCAAATTAGGGGTGGAGTGTGAAGACAAGTGCTTGATTTCTAACTGAATGCAATAAAGGATGCTGCTGCTAAAAGTCAGATCCATTGATGTTGGAGCTTGATACTTTCCTTCTTAAAGCCCAGGGCTTCTCCTCCCCCCCCCCAAAAAAAAAATCAGGATTATTCAATCACAACAGCGGTTTAACCATGTCTGTGGTGGAGCAGGATCGTTGCTTAATGATGCATGGAATCATTGTGCCCTGGTTTAGGACAGGAAGTGGAAAATGAATATTGTTTTGAACTTGAACTTTGTGAGCAGACAGAAAGTAATTATTGGAGCTGGAACTCCCCCGGGAGAAGCGGGGCAGTGATGCACTGCACTCCTAAGAAACACTGTGGGATCTTAAATATCTAGTAGTGTTTAACGCTTTGGTTTTACATTTCTGCTTTTTAATTGATCTTCTGCTCTCCTCTTTTCTTGGCAAAGAGAGGAAGAAACAATTGGATGTAGACTTAATGTGCTGTATTTATTGATAGACACACTCCCGCCCTCCTTTTGCTGGTGGGGCAGGACTCTTAAATTTTGGTATTGTTTTGATGTTATTTTCAGTTGTAAAATGAACTCTTTCTGCTGGGTTACTTAATGGACCTACTATAATATGAAAAATTAACTTAGTGATGATTAAGAGCATGTAAATGAATGTGAAGCCATTTAATCAGAAGCTGTAAGCCACTTGTGTAGTATTCAGCTTTAATTTTAAACTAGAAATTTATCTGCCTTAAAAAGCAGAAAACCTGACTAAAATGACACAGAATCTGCATGGTTGTAAACTTTTGAGTATCAACTTTTAAATAATACATTACTACTAAAATATTACTGCCATCTAGGAAAAAAAAGGGAAAATGGCAAATCTCTGCCTTCACTAAATATTTTGCTATATTTCAGTGGTCTGTGACTTCAGTGAGCTGCCTAAGTGTTTTTAGGGTTTTTCCCTCTATTTTGGCTGCTACTTTACAATTTCTTCAACAAAGAATAGTCAGTGCAAGATGTCTCCTTCTCTTTCAGATTGTGTGGTATTTTCTGGAGATTTTTGTAATACTGTTCCTTATTAAGATAATTAAGCAAGAAAGGGAAAAGACTTTTCTGCTAATTTCTGCCTACAGTAGGTACATGGGTTTTCTTCTCAGAAAGGAATAAGTCGGTATTTTAAAAATACCATTAGAAGTACGAAAGTGAAATTACATTAATTTTCAAGGTAAAATGGTGTTTATGATAAAGTCTCCCTGACCAAGTTCACAAGACTATTTTAGGGGTGATGAAGTTTGAGAGGTAGTAAAATTAAGTCACTTTAAAAGAAAATTGTGTGATGATTTATTGTAGCAGAGTAGGTGAAATTCCTCTAGAGATTTTAATACCTTCCACCTGGTATAGAAATGAAAAGAAAATATTCTTTAGCTGGTGACTAATTTGTCACTAATACCCAGGGGTTCCTTCATTACAATGCAGAGATGTCAGTTTTAAGAGAAACGTACAGTGAAAAAACCAAGTGCAACTTCCTGTTGGAGACAGTTACAAAAAGGAGAAAAATAAAGGTCTGGAAAGCAGCCGAAGTCGTGTGAAGGAAGGCTCTAAAGCTATCAATCAGGGCAGAATGCTTGGGGAAGGATTTTACCTGCAGGCTTCAGTGGAATTCATGGGGACGTGTTTGAGGAGGAAAGTCACTCGATAGGACTCCAGAGGAGGAGCTGTGGCACACAGCAGAACCCAGGCTGATGCTCAATTCTCCTCCGAACTGCACGTACTGCATCCTGGTGATTGTTGGAGGAGCAGCTGATGGGTAAAAAAGAACTCACACTCTGCTTACCGATGGCTTTTGTACTTTATCATGGTGTTAAATGAATTGAATCCAAGACTTAGGTGAAAAAGCTGCTAGAGAATATCTGCAGGTCGAACCCGACAACAGAGATCACCGTGTTTCTGCCACATCAGTGCCTTGGCAAGTCATTTTTCCCGACAGAAAGTTATTCCAGTGTTCAGAGACTGGTGTGGTATCCTCACTTTGCCTTTTGCTGCAGCAACAAAACTTTTAACTCTGCTTTTGTCCTCTGCTTTGGTGTGAGGGGAGCGTGAGCCATCACAATCCCAGAGGAGAGTGAAGTGAGGATTTCAGTCTCTGTCCCTTAGGTTGCTGACCCTACAGCAGCAGCAGCACCCTTGCTTCTCGAGGGCTTTCTGGTTTGCTCTTCCCCTATGTTCAGAACAACCCAAAAGGTTGCTCAGGAAGTGTGTTTGCAGTAGATGTCTATGACAGACGTGATGATTCAGTGTTAGGACTCCAGTGGTGTTAGAGATTTGGGAAGGAGACGTGAGTACTGCGCCAAACAACATAAATACTGGAAACAACGTGCCCAACAACTTTGTGGTGAAGGTGTTTTTGTCGCAGGGGAGGCCCTGGCATGTCCTGCAGGCTCCAGGCTGTGGTAACACAGTTCTGTTTCTCACTAGTAAGATTTAATCTCAGCTGTTCTATGGTTACTTGGAGAAATGGAAGATTCTGTGTTCTGTCAGAAGCAGATTATTGGAAAGGAAATTTATGGGGTTTGCTACATTTCTTGCAGTTGTAGTGTGTTTTTCAGTCAGAGCACTGAAGTGAATAAAGAAACACTCTTGGATATGGGGTGGGTTGACCTTGGCCAGTGGCCAGATATCCACCCAGATCCTCACCCACTCCCCCATCTTAACAGATCAGGGGAGAAAATAAGGTAAGAAAGCTCATGGGTCAAGATAAAGACAGGGAGATCACTGACTATCTCCCATCACAGGCAAAACAGACTCGACTTGGGGAGTGTTAATTTATTGCCAATTACAATAGCATTCGATGGTGAGAAGCAAAGGCAAGAACGAAAACAGTTCTGCCTGCCCCCTTTGCCAGGCTCAACTTCACTCCCACATTCCCAATTCCTCTACTTCACCCAGGGGAATGGGGAGTGGGAGACTGCAGTCAGAGCTTGCATTTCCTTTTTACCACTGCTTCCTCCTCACACTTCTCCCCTGCTCCAGTGTGGGCTCTCTGCAGGCTGCAGTTCCTGTCAGGAGAGCCAGCTCCAGTCTGTTTTCTCCAGGAGCTGTGGCTGTTTCACATTTTTCCTTTTTTCCTTCCTGCCATGCTGGATTTTGCCCTTTGACAGAGGTGCCACCATCCTCGGACAGGTCCTGCTGGGGGTCTGTGGTGGAGCTGGATGGAACCAGCCCAGGAGAGACCCTCGCTCTGCAGCCCCTCAGTAGCACCTGTGCAGGCACCTGGTAGAGCCTGACAAAATCAGCCCTTTGTAAAATCACATCAGACTGTGACCTGGAGCAATGGCACTTTCCATCCAGCAGGAATTCCTGCCAGGTTTAGAGCATCATGTGGCAGGGAAGGAGAGGGAAGGGTGACACAGAAGGTCACTCAGCCTTGCTTGTCCTGCCTCCCACCTGAAGTAAGAGACCTGAGTGCTAAAATTAGATCCCAGCTCTTCAGAAGTCTCTGAGTTGGTGCAAAAAGGCTGTCTGGGCATCTTGCAGGCACAAGTGATCCTGCATGAAAAACTGAGCTTTTGCTTGACTGATGTTTAAGGACTGATTTTGATTAAAAATCTAATTGTACTTGTATATTAACATGCTGGCTGTGAAATGTGTTGTCTGTTACATGAATTCTTGAATGAGGGACACGTTTTTTGCGTGTTCAGGATCTTACATTTCCCAGATCTGTTTTCTTAAGTGTGTTTTTTGATTTTAAGTGGCCTATAAATTTGTAACTGCTGTAGGGGACCTCTCCTCTTCCGTGCCTCTCCAGAGTCCAAATCTTTAATGTTTGGAGGGTTTTAGCCTGTATTCTATTAATATTCGTATCTGAAGTGTTAGAAACAGGTGAGATGGCCTTGCCATCACATGGTGGCCATCCTCTGTTTTTAATTCCACATTCAAGACTTAAATGTTATTTTAAATTTTCTTTATAAGTTGGACTTGAGTGCTTTTCAGACATTAACTTGAAGCTTGTGTTGCATCATTTTGGACCTTATTTACGCTCCAAAAGGAAGATGTGTTCGGTTCCTTATGACCCACTTGTCATTCCTGATGATGATGATGGCAGCTCTGTGCCTAAGAAGAGCCTGGAAAATGCAGGGCATTGTCTGAGGAGGGTAAAGGATCCTGCTGTTCTCAGTGGAATTAGGTTTACTTTGAGAGGGATCTTGCTGAAGGTTTGCCTGTAGCTGCTAACAAGGCGGTAATGAACGTGTGGTTCTGGTGTTATCGCACATATTGATGTGCCAGATGCTCTGCTGGCAAACTAACATGGTCTTTTGCTGCATTTGTCTCCTCAACATAGCCTTACATTTATGTTCTTGTCCTGGGGAGCAAGTTAGAAAAGTCATTTGAACAGCAGTGAGCTCAGGAGGGAGAGCTCTATGTAAGCATTTTTATGCTTAACCTGACAAGCCAAAGTCTTGCCCCAAAATATTGTCTGGTACTCTACAAAGAAGCTGTCAGTCCTTCATTAATCATTCAGTGGTCCTTTAACTGCACAGTAAACAAAACCCACCAGACCTGTGTTGTCCTGCTTGCAGCCAATTCTCCTTTGCTCAGCACCTCATGGAGAACTTGGTTTGAAACCCAATCTAGCGAGGTGCAGCCTCCCCCAGCAGACTGCTATTAATGGCCCAGATGTCTCCTTAATGAAAGGCTTTTGTTGTGCCAACACGATGCTCTCTGTCTTTCCTCAAGTGGATGCTCTCTATGTTGATGCAAATACCATTACCAGAAGAAGTAGAATGGAACCTCCAATGTTGTGGTCTCTGGAACTTAAAATTCTGTAATTACTCTTGGTGTATACTCTTAATGGTTAGCACATACAGGGATTTTTTCAGCATCACTTAAAATCAGCCTCCACATTTTGGTGTGGGTTGGATTTTTTTGTAGGGCCTGAAGTGGCTGATACACCCTTGTGACTTTTGGAAGTGCAGTTTGGATCGTATTCTGCAAATTAAATGTTAGTAAAGAAGAAATAGCTGGGATGTGACTTGCTGAGGTGTTTTTCACATGGTCTCCTGACAGTGAGCAGTCAAGTGCTTAGATGTTGGTGTATTACTTATGCAAAAGGAAGTTGAGTTTAGTTGCCAAAATCTGACTTTTTTAACTTGTGAGTTGACAGAATAGGTATGCTTTGCCCTGAAGCCTTAGCCTAGAAGCTACACAGCAGTTCCCAACACTGTAAATTTGAAGATTTCCAGGCTCACTTAAATGCTGTCAGCCAAGGCTTGTGTTCAGTCTTAAGCATTTTTCGCTTTGCTTAGGAGAGCCCAAAATAATCAGTTCTTGGAAAGGAAGCTGTGTTATCCTGACATGAGTTTAAAAGAAATATTACTCCCAGATTGCATATGTCTGAAATACACTGCTCAAATTTGTTCTGCTGAATGTTAACTTACAATGGTGAAGGTAAGTGACTGTGAAGATAATTTTCATGTTTAATTAGTTGTGTGCATGATTCATATGTGTTTTATTCTCATTTCAGTTTCTTGCCAGCCTTGTATTTTTATATTGCTATGAATCTGTGAGTGTTTTTGGAGGCAGCACTTGTGGAGTGATGGCCACCAGCT
Organism: Pardalotus punctatus; assembly: GCA_013400915.1. NCBI lineage: Eukaryota > Metazoa > Chordata > Aves > Passeriformes > Pardalotidae > Pardalotus > Pardalotus punctatus. Next base: position 224,290 of record VZTX01020031.1, on the reverse strand, counting down.
CTCATCTTTTATGAACGTATTAAGTGCATTTTTGATCTGAGGATTTTGACTCTCTATATACTGACAAGTCAGATTTATTTTTTTTAATACAAAGGCGATAGAATCCAGTTGTCTTCAACAATGTAGGTAACCTCAGAAGAGTAAACCCCTTAAAAAACTCTTCAGAGAAAGAATTGCTTGGAGGAAAGAACTTGCTAAGCTTTCTTTGACTTAAAAATACTTGCAAGTACCCTGTAGCCAGCCACTGTGTTCACTGATACTAAGCATCAGTGAGCAATCTCCCACCAATTCCTAAATGCTGTTGAATTTTCTAGTTCTCCAGTAGAGCTTTTTGGCTCTGTTTTTTATTGCAGTAGATGGCTGTCAAGCTGTAAGCTTGACATGAAATTAACCCCCAAAGTGTTTTGATACCCCTGCAAATAGGACAGTGCTGCAGATACCTAAAAGAGATATCAAGTAAGAATTGCTGACTTGAAAGTCTGCACATGAGTATAGTTTATGGACTAGGTGGTGTGGGCAGCGTCCTCAAAGCCATATTAAATTAATCTGTTTGTCACTTGCAATAGTAAAAGTGGCACCAACTTCAGCTGTGTTGGAGTATTTAAATGTAATCCTGTGTTTACAGGGAAGTGCAGGTAGCTGTCACCTACACAGGGGAGTAGTTTGGGCATGCCTTGCATGGCATTGGAACTACAGTCACCCCATGGGCTCTGGGACCCTCCTGAAGCAATGGTGTTGATAGATCCCAGGTTTGGTTTCCAGACTGGATTAATCTGACAGAGCGCTGTGTCCTGCCCAGCCTGGCTGCGTGCTCCTGTGTTCTCCTCTCTTGGGGCCATTGGATGTGCTGCAAACTGGATCAACTTGCTCATCCAGCTCGGTGGAAAAACAGGAAAAAATGAGTTTGTTGGTCAGGCTTGTGTCTTTGCAGGAGGTTGTGGCTGGCTGAGGGACAGGACAGGGTTGTGTCTGTGGTCAGTAGTAAAGTCTCTGAATGTTTATGATCATTAGAAGTTAACCAAATTGTGAGACAGATGATGATACAGTTTTGCAATTACCCTTGATAACTGAACTTCCAGGCAACAATCTGGGAAAGAAGTCAATTTGCAAGTAGTCATTGTAGCTGTTGAGGATTGATCAGCTTAATATTTTAGTTTAGGGATTTTTTTTCATGTTCTCTTTTATAAAATTTCAACCCTTACCTGGCTTGGACTTCCAGCCGCATATGCCAAATCCTGTCCTGTTCCTTCACCTGGTTCCCAAGGGCACTTTTAGGTAGGTATTTTTGAAATGTGCATCTTAAGCACATTCCAGAGGAGGTTCAGAGCAAGATGTGAAGTTTACTGCAGCTTTCTTTTTAAACAGCCAGAGAAGCTGGAGGAAAATCGTGGTTATGTCCTGAATGATAGGAGTGCTTGCCCCAGTCCTAGGAAGCCCAGGATGGATTTCCTCCAGGTGCAGGCTCTGTGTGACATCCTCAGAGTATAATAGTAACACACTGATCCTTATTTAATTCCCATTTGGAATCTTGTCAGAAGTGACTTGCCCAAAATCTAACACCATGTTAGTAGGACAGTGATGAAAACCAGGTACCCTTAATTTCTGAAGTTACTGGTGCATTACCTACTTAAAGACCTCACTGAAATGAGCTGTAGCAATCCCACTTTTTTGGTTGCAGTTTGTAAATTGTATTTTAAAATAGCTTTATCTCTCCTTCAAGTGGGGTTGATAGGGTTGACTGACAAACTATTTTAATTACTGAATGTAGGTTGCATATATACAAGAAGAACTTCTCTCTGACAAAAACATATTATATCTTGGCTCTTGGTACTAACCAGCTCAACTTAAATTTCACAGTTTGCTGCCAACAGCTGCCTTACTAAGACACAGTGCTCATAATAAATGAAATTCCATGAAAAAGAAAAATGAAAACTTTGTTCCAGATGGATTGTAAAGGCAGTTGGAGCATTTCTATCGTGCATATAAAGCTGCCATCCACATAAACATTGCAAATTAGTTTTTCATTTTTAATAATCAGGATCAGACCTTTTCTTTTTATTGAGCAAATGCAAGCTATGAGAACCATACAATTTCATTCAATGTCCATTAGCTATTGAATCCTGTCCAAAGTTAAGTTGTTGGAGTGTTTGGGGAGAAACTCACCTTTTAGTTTCAGATTTTCAGGTTTGTGACAACCTACTTGGATGAAGACTCTGAAGTGAGCAGGCTGCTCTGGCCCTGCTTGGTAGCACTCAGAGGGGTGCTAGTTACATCATTTGTTCTTGGAGCTGTTGCTGTGCATTGTTGAAAGCCCTGCAGCTGGTGGGTGCTTGCCCGGACTACCAACAGGAATCTCAGCTGAATTATCACACACCCTCTCTGCACATGGAAGAGATTAATTCTTATAGCCACAAACAGAATGAATGCTTTGTACTTAGTACCCTAATGTAAGTTCATGCTGAAATACAGTGCCAGTAACCAACCCTTTTACCAATAAAATCACAGTTCTAATAACCATGTGTTTTTACAGCATCCTCATCCCAGAGGATCAAAGAAACATTGATTTATTTAGCTTTGGGTCCCATCCCCTGTTGTTCTCACTCTTTCCCCTTGCTCCCCATGAGCTCAAAAGAGCCATATATGAGATGAAACCCAACTGTTGGTGTGTAGCCCGCAGCAGGGAGGGACACTTTGCAAAACCACAGAAGAGAACATTTTAGCCAGTAGGAGTGACAGGCAGTGTTGTGGGCAGACAGAACACAAACACTAGAGCCTGCTTTGGCCAGGGCTTGATATCAGCATGTCCAAACTGCTGTAAAGTTATTTATTGACAATAAATGGATTGAAAGTTTAAAAATTCAGCCTTTTAAAAAATCACACCGCATGTGGAGTACAACTTTGCCTGTGTATAGAAAAGTTTGTCCGAGGCAGAACTGATCTCTCCAAAACCTGGTTGAGGATGCTACGAACAGTGTTAGTTTAAGACCCCAGAGTGTAGAAGTGTTGGTGTGAGTTTCTGATGAAGCAGGTATACATTGTGCAGTTGAGGTGCAGCTTCAGAATTCTGTCCTTAATTAAGAAAGGTGAATAAAGCTCTCACAGAGTGTTACCACCCTATAGCTGAGCTATTGGTAATGTGATCATGTCCCCAGCCTGCTGTAAGGGCCCCTTGTCCTGGTGCAAGCGTGTGCTAAGACATCGTGTAACATCTCTTGTAAGGAGTCCCTGGGGGGCTCTCAGGACTTTTTACCTCAGCGGTTTCCACAGTTGAAAGACTGGTTGAAGTTCCTCACCAAAAGGCAAACTCAATACAAGAAGGTTTCTGAAAACTTGAGTTGACAAAGCTGTTTAGCATGCGGTACTGAGTCTGCTTTACAAAGAGGTGTTTTGTGGTGCAGACACTGTTTGGTGGTTGTTGATTATAGCAACAGGTAGAGGTCCAAGACCTGCTGTGAATGTAGATGTAACTAAAGTGCTTCTTGCCTCAGAATATTTATTTCATACGATCAGAGAAAAAAACCAATGTAGACACAAGATATAAATTGCCATGACCAGGTCATTATTTTGTTTAGAAATAAACCAAATATTTGGGGTTTGCTTCTGAATTACAGAGCTTCAGAAAATTAATAATTCCTAATGGCTGAACGTTCTACTTCTAAGCCTAAAAATCCTGCTTCTGACTAAGAAAAAAAATCTTTTTAAAAAAGAACCTGTGGCTGAGGAGCTGCAGCTTCCATTGTTTTAAATGTTTTTCTGTCCCATCTTTGATGAGTGCCTGACATAAGTTGTATGCATGCCTGTGCATCTATCAGAACTGGCAGTTTGTCAGGGAAAAAGAAATTGATACACTGCACAAATGCCCTGTCAGCAACTGGAGAACAATCCTATTCTGGCATAATTCTTACTCCAAGATATTTCTTTTGCTGGAGGATATTGTCACCTTGAGCTGTGCCTTGTTTGCATGTTTAATGCTGCCTCGGGTCTGTAAAGTAGAAATTGCAGTCAGTGCGTGAAGCAGCATAAATTTTTGTTACCAGCAAGAGTCAGATGTTGTTGGGAGAGAGGGAAAGATTATATATTTTTGTGCTCAAGAGTGTGTTCCTTAGGTGTTTATGGAAAGATAAGGTCCAAAAATATTTGCTGCAAAAATGTCGCTACTTTGTGTCTTTGTAGATGAGAATGGCAGAATTACTTACATATGTCTATTTCTAGGGAGGGAATAATTGTTGGAAGTATTTAAAAATCAGAATGATTGAGTATCTAAAACTGTTCCCAACACATAGTACAAATCTTTTTTTGACATTTGATCTATACTGTTCATAGATCATTTATATACACAGAGGGATTTACTGCTTTGTAATCAAGCTGCTGAAGAAAAAAGTTGTCCTTTTATTTACTGGGGATGACTGTAACAAATTAAAATGGTTTCCCATTAGCCTTCCCTACTTAGCTGAAGCACTTAAAATTACTTGGGACTTTGCCCTTGTCTGACCTCCTCCCCTTTGCTCAAACATTTCTGCTTCCAGGAGTGCGGCAGTGTTGGTCCCACAGCCTCACCTCTGTGACTGGAGTTACAATTCATTTTGGGCTGGAAGCAGAGAACCAAGACAGAGCCTAGAGTGAAAAGAAATGTTTTGTTTTAAAAGCCTCATGAACGGCAGGTGATCTCTGGCATCGCATGTTGCTGATAATGTCAGGAGCTAATTGTAGCTTGATTGAATGTGTATTTTTCAGTAAGACTGTGCATGCAGATGAAGATAGGTTGTTTTGATTTTAGGGTTTTATGGGCTCTTGGGTTTTCTTGTTTGTTTGTTTGTTTGTTTGTTTTATTGCTCCTGTGAGATTTCTGTGGCAATAACGGCTTTACCAGCTTGTGGGCAGGTCTGTGGAGTTGGAACAGCCAAAACTCTTGAGGCTTGTCTGAGCACAGAAGTACATTTAAACAAGTATATGTAAAATTCTCTTTCTCCTGTTTATTAAATGCAACCAGAGTTACAGTGATTTACAAACTGCAGGTTTGAAACTGCTTTTCTGTCAAATGTACAGGTCTTGTTTTGTAACTGACAGTGCTCTAATTTTAAATGCACACACATTAAATAATTGTTTTGATAAAGTAAAAAGAAAGTCATGACAGTATTTAAGCAGTATATATGCAGTTCAGTTCCAGATTGTTATTCTTTGTTATGATAGGAATGGAAGGAATGGATTTCTTACCAAATTCCCAAATCTTGTTTCTTGCTACCTGTTACTTCTCTTTGTACCCAGGTTCTAAATTCAGGTTTTTTTATCTCTTGATGGCTTGTAATAGTAACTTGGAGGTGATGTGAGATTGTCTTAGGGCAGTGTCATGAACTGGAGAGCCTTAGAGAGGATGGCACACTTGGAACAGGGCAGAGAAAAATAGATGGCATTACTGAGTTGCTTCTTCGAAATCATGTAAATGTGTATGAGGAATGGAGAGAGGAATAACAATAGGATTGAGAAGTTTTTTACCAAATAAAAATCACTTGTTTATGCATAGAAGTCTGACCAGACTGACTTGTTTCTGCGCCAGGAAAGAATGCAGGGCAGGCCTGGAGTGACCCCGGGTTTGTGGTGTACAAGGTGGTTCAAACATCTGACTTTGGAGGCACCACGAGTGGAAAATCCCCCTGGCTAACCCTGGGCATGCACACCCTGATGAATGGCATGCTTATTAATGCTTACAAATTAATGCATTGTTTTATAGACAACAAAGCTGGGTAGAGCTCCAGCTGTCTCAGCACACCCATACTGGAGACAAGTAAATGTACTGGGGAGAGAGGTAACTGCATTCTTTGGAAATAGAGCACGCTTGTGGGAAGGTAGCAACGGGAAAACAAATGGCACTCAGCAGAGATGTCTTGTGGTAGCCTAGTGCTACTGGAATTAGTAGCTAATGCCAGCCCTTAAGGTTCAGTAAAAGTTCCAAAACTGTTCTATCCACCCCTATTCCAGTTTTGAAGTGTTTTTGTTAAGCAAGAGCTATCTTGTCAGAACAAAAAAAAGTAGCTGTAGGATTCTTGCCTGGACGTAGTGAAGAACTCATATCTTAAATATTTTCAGCTATCTGTGGCTATTCCACATACGTAAAAATAAATGAGAGTCTACTTAATGTGGAGAATGAACACAAGGAAACATAAGCTGACTGTTGTTTGAAGAAGAAAAACATAATCTGTATGTCATTGGTCAAAGTAATAAAATCACAGCTGAGGGCAGCTGGGTATCACTTGTGTCTTCTGGTCAAGAGGATGCTGGAACTAGAGTAACTCTTGGGATATTGTGGGTTTCAGGTGGGTTATATAGCATAGGCAGTGTCTGGCAAAGAAATGTGAAAACAACTGAGGTTTCTGAGACTATCTGGATTCCCTACTCGTGTATTTTGGGGCATTGGGGTGCCAAGGGCAATATTGTGAGCAGTTGAGAAAAGGAAATGTTCCGTAGTTTTGCAATTGCTGGTGAGCGTTTGCATCCTGGGAGGAGAGCAGACCAAGCAGAGTGTTTGCCCAGTGAGGCTTGTCTCTCTTCCAAAGCACACTTTTTGCATATGGAAGTATGCAAGAATTCATAATCTGACCCTCTCTTTTATTTGTGTGTATACATAACCTGCAGTTCATTACAGAATTCCTTGCTGCACCTCTGCCCCTGCCCTGTCTGGGAGTGATGCGGAGTCGAGAATGGTCTTAGAAATTGCAAGAGGTTTCATACAAAACCACAAGCTTGAAAGAGCTTATCGCTGGTGAGAGAATCATCTCTGGCATTTCATAAATCATCAGCAGGACTAACGTGCTGTTTGGAGATTTGTATCATTAGCAAATTAATCATGTTCAGGAACACTCGGGTAGCAGTGTTGGATGAGACTCTGTGCAACGCCTCTCTGCAGGGAGAGGGGCTGGGGGATGGGAGGTGGAGAGGAGAAGCCAAGCTCAGCTTTCACATTACCTCAGTCTTGTCCTTGATAGCAGTCTTTAAAAAATCAGTCTTTAAAAATTGTTAAACAAAATAACAGTGAAAAGCTTCGTAGCACCTTTCCTTGTGTTGGCAGAATATGAGGATGGAGTGGTTTCTGCCTCTGATATATTCAGTGCCAGTCCTCACAAGAATCATCCACAGGAGTTTTTCTCAGTTGCCTCCCAAGTGTATAACATCTCTGCTGTCCTCCAGCCCTGGAGTGCACATGGCCATCAAGAAGAGTGGAGGTGTTAAGAGGTACCACAGGAAAACTTCCTTTAGGAGTGAAGTTCCCCTGGAATTTCACCCATCTGAGTACTCCTGTCAAAAATTTTTCTTGGCATGAACCCAGAGTTTTTGGTGTAACCAAAGGGAATTTTGCCAGCCTTTCTAGAATTTTATTTATATGCTCAGTTATTAATAGATTCTTGTGGTATTCATGTAACTGTTTTTCCCTTGAATTCACCAAACTTGAAATTTGAATTCTAACCAAATTAGCAATATTTTCCATACACTGCAGTCTCAAATGCTTACTTAGATGTAAGTTTTCATACAGCTAAAGATGCTATTTATCCCTCCACTTCTTTTATGTTATCTCATCTTCCCTTTAAAAAATAAATACAAACATAGACCAGGAACTAGAACAAGTGTTGGGCTATTATATCATGCTGGTTTTCAGTTGCTGTGTGTAAGCTGCAAATTCATTTTTATAGTGATGCAAAAGACGAATAAAACCATTCTGTATATAGATATTTGATAAACTGACTTGTATATAGCCTTTATTTGGCTTTTTTCTTTGACTCTACTTTTTTATTAACCAAATTGGAATGCTTCCACTAAGAAGCAAAGGAATTAATTTCAGCATGCTGGAGCCAGGATTGTATTTTGGGGGTTGCCGTACATTGTATTAGTCTAGAGACCACCACTGCTCATTCAGTGTTCTGGTATAAGTCAGATAACTACAGTTAATGCCTAAACCCTCGGTATAAATTTGCTGTGTTTCTAGACAGCTGTTAAATTAGTTCTCTCAATTCTTCTGCTGTGCCAGTGGGTGCCAGCAAGGTCCAGATTTAAATGCTTTTTAATGCTTTGTTCAGCATTGGACACATTTTATAGAGCTGAGCAGGAGATATGCTATATTGTGCTTAATAAACTACTCTTTAAAATATCCATGATTCAGCTGCTTGCATGGGAAAATGTTTGCTTAGCTTTGAGAAAAATCTTAACTCTTACAGCTTTCACTCTCTGGCTGTTACTCCTAAAACTTGGACTTTTGCTTAAGGTGTGTGTACATGCTTTTCAAATTATTTGTCCCACATATTTAGTGGCAAAGTGGTATGTGACAGGACAAGGGAAACATTGCCTTTCTCAATTAGATGTTAACTTTTCTCCAACAAGCCAGAAACTCGAGTTCTTGTGGGCAGTCCACAAGAATTAGAGGGAAATAGATGGAGTGTAATTCTAGCAGAAACTTGTTTTGTTTGTTTAGAAATTGTACTGAAAGTTTTTGTGGGTTTTGTTTGGGGGTTTTTTTATCCAGTGCACAGAAAGGTTACAGAAATTGTTTTTCAGTAGTACTCCATAGCATTTCAAAAGGCTTTTCTCAGGCCCACATCCCAGAAGCTTTTTTTTACAAAAGTAAAAACACATTCTTCATAATTTGTGTTATTTTATCACTGATTTTTGTCTTTCTTAGCTTTCACCCGACTGGCACATGAACACTAAGGAAGCAGTTCCTAAATTATTTTAGGAGGCGGAGGTTGTGGCAAATGTCCTGTCCTGGGAGACCTTGCAGTTTGGGATCTTTACACGTGTTTACTCTGCAATATCTGTCGCTGAAAATGCACCCTGTTAACCTTCAGGAACTGTGTAAAAAATGAAGGATGAAGGATTTTAAGACATTCGATGATCCTCCAATGCTAGTTTGTGATTAGAAGCTGAACTAAGCAAGGCTGGTTCTCTTAATTGTCGCATTTCTGTGCTTAGATTTGCAGCTGAACTGAATGAATTCAGTTGCTGGGCTCCTAAAGAATCGAAGCCCTCCACGCAGGCACACAGGCAGTCTTTGTGATGACAGCCTGTAAAACCAGCAGCTGTCCAGGGGTTAGCACATTGGTCATGCTTCATGTGAGCCACGGCAGGACGTGTGTGAACAGAGGATGCACAAACCCGGCACCTACTGCCCCAGACGGGAACAGAGCAACTGGGGTGGAATGACTGGGATAGAAGAGCCACACAGCCAAATGTGAATTAAAGGGAGAGTTTAACCATGCAGAAGTTGGGTGCTGGAATGAGGAGGGATATTGTATGGTCTAGGAGGGAATAGGAATGTGGGACTTTGGCTTCTCTTCGGTTCTGACAACTGCAGGCAGAGCCTGCTCCCTGCACAGGAGCAGAGAAAGGTTGTGAAGGAGTAAGCAAAAGTTAGAAATACACTGGTTTAATGGCATTTTTCGTAGGTGTAAGGCTGGTTTTCTCTTTGGTGTTGATATATTTTTCTCCCTTGTGCCCTTGTGCTGACTTACCTGAGTGCAGCACGTTGGCATCGTAATTTTGAGCTCAGAATGCTCAGTAGTGGAAAAAGGCGGAAACCCCTGTTTTACATAGGAGGGGATTAGAGGCAAGCAGGTTAAATATGAGTTCGCTTTGTAAACTGCCCTGGTAACAGGAAACCTGTGGCTGACACAGGACTGAATCCAAATCTCCTCTTATGAGAGCCCTGGCCACTAGACCATGGCATCAAATTTGCGATTTCTGACAATTTCACTCGAGAGAAAGAAGTAAATTGTTTTTCTAATACCAGTCATATTTGTCTTACTATTTCAAGATGGCTCTCTAATTAGTAGTTGAGGGAAATTAATGTAGAACTGTAACTTGCTTCAGCTCAGATACCTTTGCTCCAATTTTTGTATTACTCCTGTAAATGCACTAATTTTAAAAAAACAAAACAAAACACAATCTGAAATTAGGCACAGTCTCCTTTTTCCTTGTTTTTCACTAGAGTTACCAGATTTTCTGTGAAGGGGAAAAAGAGGTGATCTGCCATATTCTTTTGGAAGCCAAGCGCTGCATTCATGTATTTGACTGTGTTGATTTTCTTATTTTTTGGTAGCTCATTGCTGCAAACAGCTGGAGTCAGCAAGAGCATCTTTGCGTGCTGCTTGTGAGTGAATTGGACATATCTGTGCCATCCTGTAGTAGCTGGAGGGAGGAAATTACTTTGATTCTTTTGTCTGTAGTAGAAGTTATTCCATAAAAGTGTCAGAGAGAAGCTACACTGAAGGTGATGAGCTGAAGTTAATCCAGTGTTAGGAAACACATCCACTGTTGAACCTGGCTGTCAGGCTGCTCTTCTGGGCTGTGAAAAGGTGAGAGCCTTTGAAGTCCCTTGTGTGCAAGAGAAATTTGCCTGTAAGCTAGGGAAATTGCAGATCAAATCTGAGTTTTAAGTCTGAGGCAGTCACCTTCTCCATGGCACATAGGAGCTTGTTCTCAAATATCCAAGTAGCAAAAGCTGGCTTTTACTTGCAGCTGGATTTCTTAATCTGTAAAGATGATAAAACTCTTTTTTCTTAGATTATCTGAAAGAACTCTAGGTAGCTGTCATTTTCTGTACCTGCAAGGAATTATTTTGAGCTGCCTTGCAGTCCTGTGAATGAAATAGTTGCCTCTTGCTGGTTTGGATCCCAGCACTCCCCGATTTGTCATTGTGCTCAAGCAGTTGCTGTTGACAGGTGGCCTCAGAGGTGCTGAGCTGTGTCTCAGAGTAGCTTCTTGAGAGCTGGACTGGTGATCCCAAGGGTAAGTGGTATATTATATGATAGGAGCAAACTGCTCTTTAGAGAAACAAAGTGGGCTTTAAGATGCTGGTTTTGTCACTGAAGCTGTAAACATCTTCAAAGAGGCCATGGTTTGTAGTTATTAAAAGTTGCCCTCTGTTTTCAAACTCGACAGGGTTTTTGAAGAATTTGAAGCCATCAGGAAAAAAGTTAGGTCATAGTAATTAGATCCTGGTATTTTTTTCAGTTTGTTTGATTTTTGGGAGTGGGGGGAAAAGTTTACACATTTAAACCAATTCTTGCTATTCATCTATTCTTTAGTAAGCTACAAAAGGAGTCTGTAACTTCTGTGTGCCTCCCTACATAAATACCACATTGGCTATCCTAGCAAGAGTGCTTGTTGGTACTTCTTGATGAAAGTTACTACTGAGAGTCAGATGAATTTCTTGAAATCTGCCTTGAATGTTCTTATGTGTTTTAGTGCTAATCAGTTGGCAAAAAGCTGTTGCAAAACCACTTATGCTTCTGACACATGCTATCTGATGGATGAAGGTGGTCCCCTATTTGAGAATTGGTGCTTAAAGAATTTCTAAATGTAGTGAAATTTGGTATGGAATGTGGAGCTTTCCTGGTAGGTAATGAGTTGATTTTTAGAAGAGAAATAAAGTAGCAATTGAAAGATATTCCTATTACACGGCTGTCTAGTTGTCTCTGTGAAATAAGCTGGTGGCTTCTGTCCAGTTGCAGGCAGATGTCCACATCACAAATCATCAGACCCTTTTTATAGAGCAGAGAAAATCAGCCCACGCTCTTTCAGTTCAAGCCAGGAGGGATACAGTGAGGAAAACTTGCATTTCTCTTCTGTTCCATCTGCATTTAAAGAAGGAAAACACGCATATGCATCTCTTTCCAGAGAACTGTTCTAGCGTCATTGAATAGGAGCAAATGGCCTCCCGGGAAAGCATAACTGAAAAGTACTGGAAAGAGAAATTTGTTGAGACAGATGTGCTCTTGTATAGATTAAGTATTTTTCTTTGAATAATCTAGTGGAATTTGCAGTTGTGCATGTTAATTCTCCTGGCTGACAGGTAGCTGGCTGGTGGGTTTTGTAGGCTTAGTTTGGTATGATGGACAGATGAAAGGCACCGTTATGTTACACTTTGGTCCCTGCTACTGCTGCTAATTTTGACATGCCATTGTAAAACTCTTTACTTTTCATATATGAGAAGGTGTTAGATTAAGTGGTTGGCTAATGGGTATCTTTGTTCCAGTAACAAACTCACGGTCTCTTTTCAGCACTTTTCCATTTACTGCCCTGACTGCTGTTTATGGCAGCAGTGGCAAGAGCTGTGGCTGCCAAATTTATTTTAAAGATCATCGTGTTTGGTGCCAACCCTAATCTTTTTTGGTGCCAAACTTGGCTTCAGCAGCAGTAGCTCTACATTGTTATTCTTGTGCAACAGTTGCATTACATCATGGTGAAAGGAGGAAAAGAGATTTTAAAAATTCCAGTTATTCAAATGCAATATTCACAGTGGGGAAAAACAAGACGGAAAACAAAACTCCTGCAGTTCAAATGTCAGTGTCCCTCTGTACTTTGTTAAGTCACTTTAAGCCTGTTTAATATCATAAAATGGCACTTTCAGGAAGTGTTTTTCTTCATCAGCTCAGACTTTTCAAAGGAAAACAGGGACATTTGTGTGTATGGCATTGGGTTGGTGCATTTTTTTTATGTGGGGTTTTCACTACCATGCTGTCCTGCAGAGTATCAGTGAGTGGATGGCAGGATCTCTGTAATTCCTCTTCGTTTGATAATATCCTCTGGTTATACCTGCAAAAATTCTTTCCCTTTGTCTTGAAAATAAACCTAACAGCCAACGGCTTTGGGAACTTGGGCCCAGGTTGGCTTTCCCTTGGGCTTAAAGAAAAAGCTTCAGCTTATTGTTACCCCAAAAGTCTTGGGGAATCAGATCTTGACCCACCTGAACATACAAGGTGAATCACACGGTCCTATTTGTTATGCCCATATTGTTATTTTAGCCTGACTGTCAAATATCCACAGAAACAAATTATTAATGGAGTTAATATAAAGGAAAACATCATGAACATTTGCTGTGAATAGATTCCTTTTCCCCTTGGCTGTTTCCACACTATTAATTGGAACTGCTGATCACAGAATGGTCTAAACTTCACGAATCTGACATTTCCATAAATTGTAGCACTAATGGAGCAGTTGTATTCAGAAGTGCCATAGTTTTATCGCTGTCACTGCTGTTTTATTGACACAGAAAATGAGGCAATCAGAGATGCTTTCAACCTTCGACATGCACAACAGACCTTTCTCTTTGCTGTCTTCTCTCCTTGGAGAAAGTCTGACTTGAGGGATTTAACCAAGGAGAGAGTACGTCATTCTCACTCCAGCCTCACCTGTACTGTTATGCTAGACTTTTCCCTCACATCCAAAGTCCTTTTGCTAACTTACATTTCATAGCTCTTTTCCCATAGCTCTTTCTGAATTATTATTCCCCAAGTGCTCCTCCTTTACAGGCTGAGAATGGAGGTGCTGACACAGGCCTGTTATAAAGGGGCAGCCCTACCTTTCTCAGGGGGTTGCTGGAGCCATTGCAGGACTCTGACAGGTTTGAGAAGTAAATCAGAATGGTGAAGAAATGCTCATAGTCTGGGAATGGAGAGCTTTTGGACCAAAAATGAGTGAGAGAACATGCCCTGAAGGACAGCTCTCGTGCCTCGCCTCCTTCTTGGCTGTCTCATGTTCACATTGGTCATTATTCATTGGCATGGATATCAATACTACAGCAATGTAACAGGTTTCACCTAAAGATTTCAGAGCACTTTCCAGCCCCTAAAAAGAGCTTAATTGGCAATTTATACTGCAGTTCCCAGTTTTACAGGAGCCTTAATGTAGTCCTGAGAAACATGCCCAATCCCATAGTGATTGGAAGAACTCAGTAGGAGCTGCCCTGTTACTTCAAGGTAAACTGCAGCTCTAGGGAAAATTATATATATTTATATATATATATATATATAAAAACTTCTGTTACTGCTGTTTATTTAGTACTGCAGTGCCAGGAGGTCTCACAGAGAACAGGACACCATTGCACTGGTGAATGCTTCACATGCACAGAAGAGGAACACTTGTCCTGCAGCTTCTCTAGGGAAGGTGCACAAAGGTCAGGAAGCACAGTGATGGCACAAAGGACTTGCCTAGGAATCAGCTGAGTTACCAGGGGCAGAGTAGGGAGAAAACCCCAGGTTTTCTGTGTCTCAGAGTGGGGTTTAATCTGCTATTTCTCTGTGACAGAATTAATCTCGCTGTGTCTTCTGAGAACTGTTCCTGTGTGAGTGAGCACCGCCTTTTCCTGCACACAACTACATGTGGATTTTAATAAGAGTATTACTTCTTAAGCCCTGTGGGCAAGTATTTTTTAACACATTGACTTTTCTGTGGGTACTTCATAGAATCATAGAACAGCTTGGGTTGGAAGGGACCATAAAGATCATCCAGATCCAACCCCCCTTCCTTGGACTGGGACACCTTCCACTAGACCAGGCTGCTGACACTGAGGGTTGGAGCAGCTTCTTGAATGATGCATCACTACCTTTTCAATGAGGAGCTTTTTGTTAGGATGTGGCTGGTATAAATATTCTAAACTCCTTGAAAAATGCTTCCCCTTGGCACCCATTCCAGCTAATGGCCAACTTTCACTGCGTTAAAACACTGCAGTGATAGAATTGTGTTGCCCTGAGCTCCTGGATGTGTTCAGCCACAGCTGTGGCTGGTGGTGGCCTCTGTGTGAGGTGCTTTCTCTGCAACTTGGGATGATTTGTCTTGTCCTGCTGAATTAAACAGAGTTTTAGAGAAGTTACTACTTCCCCATTGTGTAGTTAGTTTTGCAAAAATAATTGCCTAAAAGTAGTTTCTCTCGTGCCACTGGAGTCTGGGCAGGTGCACCCAAGGCTCTACAGGTGGGAAAGGAAAGCTCTGTTTGCTACTTGTGATTTTCCACTACTTTTTGAGGCAGGTGTGTTTTCTGTGATGTTCAGTGCTTTATTGTCTCCACTTCCTCCTGGTCTGGTAGAGCTGAAGTAGTTTCTGGATGCTTAATTTTGCTCATGTGGTTGCTTTATGTTACAGTGTATTGATGCAAATGTTGTACAAAATAAGGCCCTGCAAACACACACACCTGAGAATGAGTTTTTTGCAGATAAGACCAGAGTTTAATGTCCAAACATAGCTGCTGCTCTTTATTCACTGTGACACGTGAGGAGAAAGCAGAAAACTGAGTGAGGGGAATAAATTCCCATTATATATATATTATTTATATTTATATTTATATTTATATTTACGTTTATGTTTATGTTTATGTTTATGTTTATATTATTTATATTTATATTTATATTTATATTTATATTTATATTTATATTTATATTTATATTTATATTTATATTTATATTTATATTTATATTTATATTTATATTTATATTTATATTTATATTTATATTTATATTTATATTTATATTTATATTTATATTTATATTTATATTTATATTTATATTTATATTTATATTTATATTTATATTTATATTTATATTTATATTTATATTTATATTTATATTTATATTTATATTTATATTTATATTTATATTTATATTTATATTTATATTTATATTTATATTTATATTTATATTTATATTTATATTTATATTTATATTTATATTTATATTTATATTTATATTTATATTTATATTTATATTTATATTTATATTTATATTTATATTTATATTTATATTTATATTTATATTTATATTTATATTTATATTTATATTTATATTTATATTTATATTTATATTTATATTTATATTTATATTTATATTTATATTTATATTTATATTTATATTTATATTTATATTTATATTTATATTTATATTTATATTTATATTTATATTTATATTTATATTTATATTTATATTTATATTTATATTTATATTTTCTGGTTTTAGCCCTTGTGATTCTTAGGAGAAGGAATAAAAAGTGTAGTTCTTGAAAGTGGAAAGAGGTGCCTAAATAGTGACATGTGTCATGAGCTGGACCCTGCAGCCCTTGGATTGGGAAGCCCTGACTCTGGAGGGAGTTGTTTTGCATTATGGGCCCCAGTTCTGCAGCTGGAGCTGCCAGAGTGGTTTTCTGCAGTCACATGCAGCCCCAGCATGCCTGGGGGATCTGAATAGGAAGAGGTGTGATGAAATTAAAAAGCTTGTGAATGTCAAAGAGGAATGTGGAAGCTGAAAGAGATTATTTATGTACATTTGTATGTATGCATGCACATACAATTTGATATTTCAAATAACTGTAGGCTATAAGCTCACATAGGGTTTCTTTACCAATGTAGCCTGTTCTGTGTGGAACTTGCTCGTTCACAGTAAAAGCTGAGTAATTTTATGCTTTGGCAAATAATACCTTTTGCAAGTGTTGCTCCACTTAGCAAATAGGTCCAATAGACCAAAAAAAAGGCATTGTGAAAAATTCTACTTCTCATTTTGACTTAGAAAAGAGCATCTGGAGAAGGCAGTAGTGAAGCTTTGTTAGGAGGAGGAATGTTTATTTTTATGAAGACAGCCTACTATTTTAATCAACAGGTCTGAAACAAAAGAGAGTGAGTTTATTTAAAGAAAAATCATTGAAAAGCAGAGTGGAATAGCAGGTGATGAAGCCTCGTGAAGCAAGGCAATGTTCTGGAAATTCAGGACTTCCAGGGAAACAAGGAATGCAATTATTTGTGCCAGTTCCAAGCACTCAAAAATCTTAAGGCTGAGTTTCCTCTCACAAAAAAAAAAAAAAAAAAAATTTGAATTTAGCTCAAAAAAATCCACGAGACAGGAATTTTCATCTGTTTTTTACTCTCTGGTCTGGTCTATGGGCTAGAGCAAGACAGAAAACTTCCAGTGAAAGTAAAATTTTGATAAAAAAGACTGTCTCATTTTTAAAAAAAGATAAAACACAGAAACTGTGTGGGGAAAGATTTTAAAGCTGATGGAATACTTTGGGTTTTTTTAAACAATAGTGGTTTCAGAAGTGTGAAAGGATTGGTCTGTTTTGTTTTTTGTTGTTTTTTTTTCTCAGTTATTTTTCTTAAACTTGTTTAGAATTAACACATT